>BPLR01016840.1:0-51465 GCA_021605095.1 Caerostris extrusa
GATAGCATCCTGTTGTAGTGTATATGAGTTGGAGGAAAGCAAAATTAGCAACAATAAGAAATACAGAAAAAATGGCAACAATAAATTAAATGCACCTGTTGTGCAGAAAATATATTCGTTAAAATTTTAAGTACAAGTCCACTCAATGGTAACTACGCAATCTCAACAGTAACGATCAAAAGAATAACTGTCATATCTAAATTTTAGCTTATAATATTCTAATTTTTCGGAGTGAAATTTTTGGTAAATATGTTTACTTCTACTATTATCCCAACCACCAAATTATGGTCATGCAATGTATGTAGAAGAATATTTATATTTTTAGAACTTTTAATAAATCATTGTTATCAACAGCATCGTAGCCTGCCTTATGTGTGCCATCAATGTGGGAGAGCAATGAAAGATCCGAGTAACTTCAAGAGACATCAGTTGACTCATACTGGCGAGAGACTTCACGTTTGCCCACACTGCGGGAAAGCATTCGCAACCAAGGGTAACCTGAGTCGACATAAGAAAACTCATAAAGGAAAACCTTACTCTTGTAAGGAGTGCGGCAGAGGCTTCAAATGTGAAGAAGATTGCGAGAGGCATACGGTAACTCATGCGAAAGAAACGCCTCACGTTTGTGGATTACGTAACAAAACATTCGAATATGAAAGTGAATTAAAGCAGCATTTGATATCTGATACAGGTGCAAGAGATTATGTTTGTGAGATTTGTAATAAAGCATTTAAGCATGAACAAGATTTGGAAAAGCACGGGAAATCGTTGCAGAAGTTCGCCTGCCAATACAAGCCGTACGCTCATCTGGAGACCCGTCCCAGACCTCATGTGAAGACACAAAATAACAAACAGAAAGTAATCTGGACAATAATAGGGAGAAACTTTCCTCATAGTACATCACAACTCCTGAAAGTTCATACTCGGATGACATATTTAAATTTAAAAATAGTAAGAAAGCATTTTTAACTTGATAAATGGAATTAATCAGGGAATAACTTTTAATTAATCTTTTGTAAACAATAACATGATTGGTAAGAGAACGACACCCCATTTTTTTTCAAAAGGCATGCATTTTAAAAAAATGTCTCAAATGCATTATTTAATTTTAAAATATATTAATTTTAATAAGTGTTTTGTGTTTTTAAACCCTTGTGAAATTTTTCATAGTAAAACAATTTTTTTAGAAAAATTGTAATTTTTTTTAAAACCTTTCTTAAGGATTATCATAATTTAGTTCATTTTAAGTATAATAATTAAATGTATTTAGATTAATTCATTTTTAATTTATGAAAGCTTTTTTAACATGATAAATGACATCAATCTGGGAATAACAATAATTATTCTGTGTAAACAACAACATGATTGGCAAGAGAACAAAACCAGATTTGTTTTTTAAGTAACAGGCATGCATTTTAACTCTGTCTCAGATATAGTATCAGTTATATGTCTGAGACAAATTATTTATTTTTTATAAATATTTTGAATGTCATGAAAATTTTTCGTAGAGTAAAATGTTTTAAAAATTGTAATTTTAAAACTTTTTAAGGATTATAATATTTAGCTCATTTTAAGTTTTATAATGATTTTAAATTATTAAGATTATTTCATATTTGATTTATATTCGGTGAAATTTTATACAATTAGTTTTATGCTTATGTTTTACCAAACTATACTATTTATTACTTACGAATTTGTGTTACGTTTGAGTATATGAATGTTTTATTATATTTCTTTGTATGCGTATTGCTGTTTGTTTATATCCTTCTGTATTGTCCCTTTCATACACACAATAAGTCATATTATATTCTTCATATGAGATGCATCTGTTTTAAGAATTTTGTAGTTTTAAATATGTACTAATATATCAAATAAAGATTCTATTTCTTAAAAATCGTCTTAATTTGTTAATAACGTAACAAAACATATTTTGTTATAAAATTACTACAAAGGGATATATTATACTAAAGGGATTCGCTTAATTTTAACTATTTTCTTTTTTTTTTTTTGAAGTTTTTGATCATTTTCAATTTAATTATCATAAGGTCATAATACACATTACCAAATAATTTGTATCGATGCATTAAATACAGCAATTTTTCAAATAATAAGTTTTTTTTATGAACTTTAGATAGAAACAAACATTTACTTCAGAATAATATTTTAAATGTGAATTAATTTTAAAAAACGTTTGTCGGAAAAATTGTTCTTTAGATTTTTCACAATTTTTAAAAAATAAATAAATAAATCATTATTTTTAAGCGTAAAATTCTAAGTGTATAATTTTCCTCTTTTAAATATAAATCCTATCGAAAACAATATTTCTTTTTCAGTTTCAAATTGGTGTTCATTTAATATATTTCGGGGTAACTTGTTATTTTATATAATTGATTTTATAATATAAATTATTGTAAAAACGAAAATATATTTTTCGCAGATGGATCTCAAGTGTTTAAAGTAGGTCTTAAATTACAGCTTTTCAGGCTCTAATTATGTTTTCAATAAAACATATATCTCATTTCTATGTTTACAGTTGGTAATTTTGTCATAAGTTGAAACGCTTTTTAATATTTGTCTTTCGTTCCGTTATCCTCAGTGCACAGGACAAATTGTCGATCAATTTAAAATGGCAATCTGACTACACACACACACAAAAAAATCAGCCGGAAAACTTCAAATGCTTGGATAAAGAATGAAGCGGAAATGTTTTAGAATATTTCAGGCAGTTAGACAATTACCGTTAAATATCGAAATAAAATTCATTCAAGGAATTGGTAGGTTCACAAATAATTAGGAAACTTATTTGAATGTTGAATTTTTCATACAATTCATCCTAACATAAAGAGTAATAAACTTCAACGATATAAACCATGATGGGTTACCCTGATACCGTCATGTCAAAAAGTCTTTTTTCATAGTATTTTCACCATCTTTTACTTTTATTTAAAATGTTTGTCTCGGTCTAATTAACCCAAGTGTGAGGAAATATGGCTTTGGCGCTACAAACCAAACCAGAAAATATTTATTTGATAGAAAACTTGTCTTGACTGGGCGCTTTGAGATGTAGGATCGTTGACGCTGCTTTATCTCAATTTATCCAAATGATGTTTTTGAAATACAACAGACAAAACAATTCGGTAAAATTGAAAAGAAACCTTTATAAAGAATTTACTTATTTGTATATATAGGGGCCTGGTGGGTACCGCACTGGCGTTCGGTACCACTGGTTTCGGTTTAGAGTAATCGGCAAAGCCATGGATATTTGTAGTGTTTCGGAATCCACATTAAGCCGTAGATCCCTGTCTCATAGGACCGTAGAGCGTCGCGAAGTCCATTCAGACTTCCAACCCACATCATTTCCAAACTGTAAAAGGGCAACTCATCTCTAGGCACAGTGATGTAAATGTAGTAGTAGTAGAAAATCCACGTTAAACTGTAGGTCCCAGTCTGTTTAGCCTTTTGTGCACAAGATAACCATAGAGTGACAAATCACACCAAATAAAAAAACATGCTCGAACATGAAACCTATGGTTCCGAGAGCCTGACCGCTAGCCACTCGGCCATTCAGGCCTTTATTTGTATATATAAATATACATATATATTAGTGTTTGTAAATAAAAATTAAAGTTCTCACAAGAACCTGTAAGTGGCTCTCATTAGTCATTATATGTCTAATATACGCCGAGACATTACAGCGGATTTCCATGATATTTTTATGTCGAAAAAACTTTTTTTATTAGTTTCACCAGCTTTTGCTTTACTTTAAAATGTAGGTCTCGATCTAATTAGCCCTAGTTAGCCGAAAAGGGACCTTAGAGATTCAAACAAAATCAAACCAGAAAATTTTATTGGAAAGAAGTGGTTTGTTTGTCATTTGTACACAATTTAGGCTAATTAGACAGGGACATAACGCATAGCCCAAACCACTCAATAAACATCCATGCCATCACCAGGATTCGAACCTGAAGTCTGTGGTACCAAACGCCAGAGCGCTAGAGAATTGGCCATAAAAAGCAGAAAAGAAGTGGATAAATTAAAGTCGGAGAACAGGATACGTGACCAAGTGATTAGGTGTCCAGCTAATGTAACAGTGTGCTCGTGTTAGAAGCCTACAGTGCGCTACGTATGTTGCCGTCGACGGATGAAGTGATGCGGAGATTCGTATCGGAATGGGACACGCTGTGTAATTCATCTCGCGTCGACTTCTTTTTTGTTTAGTGAGAGTTTCTGATGATTTCTCTCCAGGATATGCAAATGCGGAGAAAATAAGGCGATGACTTCCCATCAACACTGCGGCCTGATGATCAACTGGCTAGCGCTAGTTGTCCGTTGCTACCGAAGGTTTCAGGTTCGAATTCTGGCGGTGGCATGGATGTTTGTTAGTTGTTCGGTATCCACGTTAAACTGTAGGTCCCTGTCACTTTAGCCTAAAATATGCTTAAGATGATCTTAACGCTACACTACAAACCAAAAGCGATGACTTCCCATCGGCGTCGCTCTCTGGTGCAATATCAGACGAACATAAATCATCGATATTTGGAAATTTTTGAAATTTGCTTAGGTTTTGTTTCGCTATACTGTCATTTTCTGCTCACTGTGGGCTAATTAGATCAAGAATCTACAGTTTAACATTAATTTTGAGCCACTAACAAGTATCCATGCCATCGGCAAGCTTACTTAGGGAAATCGCCATTTTCACAAACTACGAGAAGATTTAAAGGGACGTCATGATCGTATTTTTTATCAATAAATGCATGTTATTTGATCCCTTTTTTTTTTGCCTACCATGGCACTTATAATACTTTGAGCGAAGGAAAGCATTGTAGAACTTTATAATTAAGTCCTTGTTCTAAGTTGAATCATTTTCAACATAAGAAAGATAATGTAATGTTTATCCTTCTTTCTCCCATCAACAAAGCACCTGGTATTTCCTTAAAATCTATTTTGTTGTTCTCCTTGAATTAGCCAGTGAACACATACTCGGTTCCGTAATTGCTACAGAACGATTTTTTATATTTGTTCGGAACACTTAAAACGTGTCGTCTTTTTATTAAGACATTTATAAAAATATGCATGTGTACTTTTTACATGTGTTTTTATTCCGTTTCTAAATCTTATTCAGAACTATATTTATTTATTATTTTTTACTAAGTAACTGCGATTTTGTTATCAGGATTTTATGCAGTGTTTTATTTTATTTTATTTATTTATATATTTTATTATCCTTTTTTGAACACGAGAAATAATTGATTTTTTTTTTTATTTGCTGCATAATTAAGCAGAACATGAGCAAGTCCTGTTTTCAAAAAGAAAGAGTAAATTTCGAGAATCAGAATGCTTGTAATACCTATTAAAATTGATTTCTATTTATTAAGCCGTTTCCTCTTGAGTATGCAGATGAAAAATGAGAAAAATTTTATATGAGCGAGAATAAAGCACAAAAACGAAGTTCGGAATATATAAGATCGATTTTTTTTTCTCATATAAAATCAAAATGGACATGCTGAAAAAATTCCCACAGTCAAATTCCAATATATCAGACATAGGTGCATCTTCGAGACCCTAGCTACATAGGACTGTGTGACTACTATATTTTGGCACAATATGACGTATTTATACTCAGAGTGTCATTGACGACATCCGTGTATTCCTATGACAAAAAAATTGTAAAAGAAACCTAAAAAATCATGCATATTTTTTTAAGTAAACTATAAAATTGATAACCTTTTTAAACTTGATAATCTATGTTAATTTATGTTTTGAAAAATGTAGTTAGTATTTAATAATTTTTCAAATTTATTAATTTGAACAACGAATTTTAATATAATCAACCTGAAATTTCAATAATAAACTGTGAACAAATTTCAGGATTTTAGTTTCTAATCTATGATTCAGTTCGTGATATAGTGCGTAGTTCGTAAAAAGAAAAAAATATTTAAAAGGCTTAATGCAAAAAAAATTGGCAAACAAAATATATAAACTTAATAGATTTTGTAGAAACGTATTCAATAAATGACGAAAAGTTGCAAGTGAAAACTGCATTTTACAAACACTCTTTTAAATTTTCAGTTTTTTTTTTTTTTTAAAACTAATCCTTGTAGCAAAGCCTTCAATATGTCTTCTTCGGATATAACAGTATCAGAACAATCCTTCAAGTGCATTCAATGTGGAAAACAATTCGAACTTCAGAAGGATTTAAAAGAGCATTTCTCTAAAGAACATTTAAAAACGCGTCACCAGTGTGTATACTGTGACTATACTGCCCTTTGGAAAAGTATTTCGAAAGATCACGAGAGAACTCATACAGGAGAGAAAGCCTTTTGTTTGTGACACCTGTGGCAAAAAAATTCAAATAATGGATTCTTTGAAATGTCATAAGAAGATTCACGATAAGAATGTGAGTCATTTCTGTGAAGAATGTGGTAAAACGTTCAAATTCCCTCGAAATAATTATGTGAAAGATCATAAAAAATTTCATATAGGAGAAAAGCCATATTGTTGTGAAAATGTGGCAGAACATTTTCTATCAAGTCACATCTATACAAACATAAAGAACATCATACAGAAGAAAGTTATCATGTTTGCGATAATTGTTTAAAAGTATTCAAATATAAATGCAGCTTGATGGCACATAGCATAATGCGTTGTATCACAGAGAATCCTTTCAACTTCGGAGAAGGCATATCTTCATCTGAAGGCTGATCTGCAACTTTTGAAGACTCGCCTAACACGGATGAAAATTAGTCAAATATCTTTGGCAGAGGGAAATATCATTCTGAACAAAATGAACATAGTAATAATTAAAAAAATTGACTGTTAATTGTAATTTCAAAATTTCAAAATGTCTTACCTTGCTACTGACGCTTACAATATTTTTTTTTTTTATGCAGAGTATATATTTTTATTTTGTAATTTCCTTAATCTCTTTGATTTGAGGCAAGATTTTACTGCATGTTTAAATTAAAGATGTATTGACGTAATTTCAATTGTCTAAAATCTAATTTTTATTGTATAGATAAATAGTGTTTTTTTTTTAAATAATAGACAAGCATTATATTTAATGCAGCATTTGTATTGTTTTAAACTGAAAAAAAAAAAAAATGTTTTTAATGAATTTTTAATACTTGACTTGAGTTGCTAAACTGTCTCAAAATTGTTTTACAGTATCATAAAACTTTTTTTTTATAATATTGTATATTTTTAACTTGTATATGTCATAATTTATTTAATTTTAATTTTCCAATAAAATTTTAGTTATGTAAAAAGTGTTTTTATATTGATTCGCAGTACACGATTTACTAAGTGTTATTTAGTGTTTTGCAGATGCAAGTGAATATTTTAAATAATGCAAGAAGTGCCGCTCTGTTAAACCTTTTTTTGAAATTATGTTTCCTAATCACGTGTTTATCGCTATTTATAAATATATACGTACTTGTTATAAAGAGAAAAATAGTTTTTCAAAAACTTCTTTATTTGTATTTTAAATATGTATATTCCTTTACAATTGTTAAAGCAGGAATAACACGCTATATTTTAACATTTTCTTTCATATTAAATACAAAATAAGAGATTATGTTTCTAAATATAAGAGAATAAAATTACTAGCAGTCCAAGCGTAAACATAAATTCTTTAGCAAAACTGATTAATTTGTAACCGCAATATCCTTACACTCGGAAAATTTTTAATTGTTGAGTTAACTATATTTTAACTACATTAAATGCGATATTTTATATTCAATAATAAGAAATACGCTTAAAAATTTAAAAATACATTGTTAAAATATATTTTAAAATTTAAATATGTTTTAAATATATGTATTATAAAAAAAAACTTTTTTTTTTGTCCTTAAAATACAGTACATTTAAAAAAAGATTTCAATGTTTTTTGTGAATATAAATGAATAGGAATTTATTCCATCAGAATATTTTAAACGTCTTTTCTTCACAAAACAAATTTCTTTGGTAAAATGCTTTAGATCGCTAGTAATTTGCTAAAGTGTCTGTTTTGCATATATTTCTAGTGTTTAATTATATTTATTTTAAAGAAAGTTCTGTTGAAAATTTCATATTTTTATTTATTTTAAAGTGGTGTTCAGTAAAGTTCTCTTTACCTGATTTCTGTAAACAGAGTAAAAATGCATAATAAAAATTTGCGATAACGAAATCTATTTCTGTATTCTGCGCTTGCTTGTTGAATGTAGTCTTATGATGTACCTTTATGTCTGTTATTGTTGGATTTTAATGAATAATACAGCAATTGAATGTAACTTTCCGTATAATGCCATTTCAAATTTTTAAAACGATAAATTTACAAAACATTTTAAATCACCTTAATTTAACCATAAAATTAAACTCACTTGAAATTTTACTGAAAAAAAATAAGCTTTTTTTTTTTTTAAGAATAATTTTTCTGAAATTAAATAAATGCATACAAATATGTAAATTAATGCACAAAATAAAAAAAAAAATAGTGCAATATATTTTTAAAAGAGACAAGGCTAAAACATGCAATAAGATATTGTGATTGTATTTTACTCAAATTAATTAAGTACATTTTTAATCTTGCAAATAATTTTTTTACATGTGTAAATATATTGACACTAGATTTTAGTAATTCGACGAATTCACATAATAATAGGTTAAATTTTATAATAATTGACAGAATGATAATAACATATAATTCACATAATAATAATAGGTTAAATTTATTACAGAATTTTCATTTTTGCTACCTCGATATAGTTAAAAATTCATTATATTGTCGAGGACAGTGCCAACAACCTAAAAATGAAAAAATTGAAATTATGCCCGGGAAATTGAAATTGAAAAACTGGTCTTTTTGGACACAGTACGTTTACTAAATTATGCTTTAGTTACTAAAAATTTAATCAATAGTTTCCTGAAATAAATAAAAAATTTTCAATTTAATACTTGCATAAGAAAGGAATTTTATGTTAACTTACTTTATACGGAAATTTAATTTTTACATTTTAGATAAAATATTTCCAAGATGGACAATAATTAGAAAATACAATTAGTTTATATAAATATAATTTTTTGTAGATTTTTATTTATTTGACCTAATTATCTTATTGTTTGATGTAATAGGAAAAAAAAATTCTTGTAATATTTATTGTAAAAGATTTGAAATACAATAATAATTATGTAGTTTTAGTTTCATTTATTGATATAATATTTTTTTCTTATTAAGATTAATCAATTAATTAAATGATGTTGAATTAAAATAAATTTTAGTATATTGTTAAATAATTTATGAAAATACATAATCACACTAAAATTATACTTATTAAAAGTTTTCATTATTTTTAAGCCACTAACAATCCACTTGAGTGTCAACGAATAAAAGTCCAGGTAAGTTATTTAAGTCAAAATATTTAAAATAACTTATTTTTTAACTTTCATATAAATATTACCCTCTAAATTTGTAATAATAACAATAATAATTTAAACTGTTTAACTCTAATTAACATATCCAAAATCACAAGAGATCCTATTGCAAATTAATTTATGTATATTTTACATCATATTGTTTGAGATGCATTTTAATTAGAAGTAAGTTCGAAAATTACATGCATTGGTTATTTAAAAAGTTACTGAAAACTATAATTTTTTTTTTTTTTTAAATTAACTTAATCTATAAGAAAATTTGATTTATTTGGGAGTAAGGTAAAACATATCTAAGATATTTAACATGGACCATAATTACAAAATGCTTTTAATTTTCATAAATATAATTTGGTCGATATTAATTTATTTTTCTTAATTAAAATATTTCTGTTATAATTGAGCTAATAATTCCTTTAAATTTAATTGTATAATAAAATCAGATATACAATCATAGTTATTTAATTTTAATTCATCAATTGATTTAACATTCTTTTCCCATTAAATTTCATTTAAATAATTAACTAAGAAGAAAAATAAATTTTAGTATACTAGTATTATTAAATATTTTATGAGAAATATTTCATTCATTTTTAAAAAATAAAATTGCTGAACTTTTAAATTTTATTAATATTTTATATTTATATATAATCTAGAAATTCGAAAAACATATTGTAATAAGATAAAATTATTAATTAAAATATCCGAAATTACAAGAGGTCTTTAATACAAACAAATTTATATTTTTCATCAAATTAATTGAAATGTATTTTAATTAGAAGCAAGTTTGAAAATGGCATGCATTGGTTACTTGAAATATAATCAAAAGCTACTTAACAATTATAAATTACATAAAATCATTTTTAATTTCAACTTAATTTATAGGTAAATTGGATTTATTTACAATTAATGTAAAATATATCTGATATATTTGGCATGGGCCATAATTACAAAATACTTTTTAATTTAAATCATCATAATTTATTTATTAATTTTTCTTAATTAGCATACTTTTGTTATAATAGAAATAAGAGTTCCTTTAAAATTAATTTCATAATAAAGTGAGACATAGAATAATAATTACTTAGTTTAATTCGTTTAATGATTTAATAATCTTTATTCATTAAATGTTTTTCATTTAAATAAATAACCTTGAAAGAAATTAAATTTTTAATATATTATTAAATATTTTATGAGAAATATTTAATTTATTTTAAAAAATAAAATTGCAAAACTTTTCTTTATTTGCAAGGTTCTACAACGCCATGCAACACTACCTCGGATAATCTAGGTAAGAAATTTATGGCATATTTTTTATTTGTAATAATATTTTTTATTTATATATAAACCTCGAAATTCCAAAAGCATATTGTAAAAATATAAAATTATTAATTAAAATGTCCCAAATTACAAGAGATATTTAAATCAAACAAATTTTCATTATCAAAATCAAAATATTTGGGATTTATTTAAATTAGAAGAAGGTTTGTAAATTTTTATGCATTTATTTGTTTATTAAAATTTTAGCAATAGCTTCATAAAAAATATAAAATATTCACTAAATGATTACATAAATTTTTTTTTTTTTAATTAACTAAATTTGTAAGAAAATTTTGATTTATTACGTGCAAGATCAATTTTATCTAATATATTTTTATATGGACATAAGTTGCACAATATTTTAATTTACAATGTTTATAGATATTAATTTATTTCCCTTACTTATCTGTTTTTTTTTTTAGAATACAAAAATAAATTCCTGAAAAATTTGTTACGTAATGAACATAGAAGAATATTAAATTATATATTAATTCATCAATAATTGAATGTTATTATCTCATGAACATGATTATATTAATGCACAATTATATTTTTATTATTTAATATCACTTTTATCAACTGATTTAGAAATTAATAATTAAAATTTTGTACAAATTTTAGAGATAGATCAGCAGATATTATCATCATAAAAGAGATAATGCTGGAAGGAAATATTTAAAAATAATTTCATACATTAATTTTACATTTTTTAATAAAATTCAATATCGTTATAATTCTATAAGAAAAAGGTATTAGTGCTAAATCAGAAATATTTCTGAAAAAATTTAGTAAATATGTCAATAACCTTATAGAATAATTAAACTATAATATACATATGTATAAAATATAAAAAAAAAAATTAACGCTTCTTAGTTTCAATGCTGTTTACTCTTAATTTTAATGATTTTGTCCGTTTGTTATAGATTCTTTTGTCTTAAATTAATTCTGTATGAATCGAATCAATAAAAAAAAAATTTTCATATGTAATTACATCCAAAAAATTTTTTTAAGAAGTTGTTATGATGTACTTTATATCTTCTAAATTCTAATAATTTAACATTAATTGCTAAAAAAAATTATTTATAAATAAGCAATTAAGATAAATTTTTAAAGATTGATCGTTTAATACAATTTAACAAATAGTGTAATTTTAATCAATATGGCACGATATCTGTGTCTTTCAAAAACTAGTATAATTTTAAAAAAAGTAATTTAAAATAACTTTTGAATTATGAAATTTAGGACAAAGTCTACGAAACATTAATGAATATTGAACTTGACATATTTTGGATATGACCAATGGATATGAAACTTGAATGAAATATTTAATATTCATGTATTATTTTTACACTGGCATGCATGTGTAAATATTTGATAAATAAAATTGATTAAATTAATATAACTATTGACAATTTTCTAAATTAAAAATAATCATTGTTTAAAATGTTCAAAATTTTCGCATTAATTGTAAAATTCATATGATGGTATTTCATTTTAGGTAAAAGGAAGCATGGTAAGTTTTTCAGTTTGTATAGTGATAAGTATATTTCTTTAATAACAATTTGTAAATATATAATACAATAATGCAAATTTTGTTATATTATATGCGAATGGAAAATTCATTTTTATTCGATAGAAAGATTTCAACGAAATACTGTTCAAATGATATATTAACTACATTCGACCCCTGTTTGTTTCCCTTGTCACCTACATGTTTTAATGCAAAATTTGATAAGATGTTAAATTAGAAATTTCATTTCAAATTAAATTAATTTTTCCGCAAGGGTGACTTGCAAAATGTTAATACGCAATAAAAATCAATGAAGAAGTTTGGAGTTGATCACCTTGCGATCGTGAAGACCTGCTTATGCAGTAGTTTGAAATGGTTTAAGTCATTGAGAATATTTTTTTTTGCCTAATGCAGCTGGCAAACACTTAGACAGTTGTTTTCGATGCCTTAAGGCAATTGCTGTATCGACGTTACTCACTTAGCACTACCTAGGAGGTGCGTGTAGCTTGAAGCTAGGGACGCGGAGTCACAACACTCCCGCAACGCTCATGTTAGACCGGGACCTAGGGTTTAAAGTGGATTCCAAACCACTACAAACATCCATGGCCCCACCGGAGCTTGAACCCAAACCTGTGGTACCGAGCGTCAGAACGCTAGCCACACGGTTATTTAGGCCCCGTCATTGAGAATATTAACGCTGTTATTTTTGGATAGTGTTAGTTGGTATGGTATTTAAGCTTCAATAAATGTATTGTCAAACTTCGGAGTTTGTGTTAAAGTTCTGGTATTTAGCTGTGTTAGCAGGGATTGTAAGTAAGATCAATAAAAGTGCTGTTGAATTTTAATATTTGTGTTGAAATTTATATTACTATGTTTAAACACATGTTTGTTTTATTACTTCGTTAAATCGCCAAAATTTTAAGGAAAATTTTGACGTAAAATGAGGGTCTAAGTGTGCTTTCTGTAAAAGTGTAAATTTTCTCGGTTTTTACGAGACAAAAGTATAGATTCTAGTATAGATTTTAGTATAGATTTTAATATAGATTCTAGTATAGATTTTAATATATGAGAACCAGAAGTGTTCATCGATAATTATATCTTCTTGACCTACTTAAATTTTAAAAATAATTATTTTTGTTCAACAAATTTAAAATTATAATTAGTAGCTTAGAAGCCTACGTCTAATTTTTTTTTTTTGTATTCTGAGTGTGACTTTTAATAAAAAGAATTAACAATATCAAATTTTAAAGACCTTTCTTGTGAAAAAAAGGCTTTTCAAATTTTCTATGTAACATTAAAATTTCTAGTAGCAAAAATTCATGATCCTTCAAAATTTTTAGTTAATGTAAGTATTTGATTTTAAGAAATTAAATATTGGTTCCATTCCTTTTAATGTAAAAAGCAACAATGATTTTTCCTCATTAAGTGAATTCATTTCTTTAAAAAATTTAAATTAATTTTTTATTACTTTTAAATTATGCCAAGTACAAAATTAGAATAGCATTTTTAAATCACGAAGAAAAAAAATTTGTAATTGACAATTACAAATCATAATATAAAACATTTAATTAATTCAAATGCCATTTTCTTGCATTAGAAGCACCTCTATCGATGATCTTCAGATGCGATGAGGCATTTTTAATTGTACATATGATGTATCTTCGAAATTTTCAGATATATGTAAGATAATAATGAAAACACAGCAAATACTATTTATGAATATTGATAACATATAAAAGATAAAATTTAAAAATTATAAAAATTTAATTGATTTTACATTTTCTATACTTTTAAGAAAGTTTTTATTGATCATAATTTAAAACTATATTAATAATATTCACATTTTCTTTGGGCTCTTTAAAACTAAAAGTAATTACAAATTAAAACAAAGCCTTTCTGGTAGGGTTTTAAAACATTTAATCCATTCCGAAAATAAAGACAATCGAAATAGACAGACCTATCCCAAATGAATCTTCATATGACTATTTCTACACCACATTTCTGTGACTACAGACGAGAACCCTTTGACAATTTTGGAATAATCAGGTATGCGGCAATTTTGGCTAATTTCACTAAAGATGACATTCAGGGACCTACCAAATTCCTTCTCTTATCTTCTAACCCAATAGTACAATAATTTGTCCCACAGATTTTAATTCCGAAAATAAAGACAATCGAAATAGACAGACCTATCCCAAATGAATCTTCATATGACTATTTCTACACCACATTTCTGTGACTACAGACGAGAACCCTTGACAATTTGGAATAATAAGGGTGTGGCGCGACAATTTTGGCCTAATTTCACTAAAGATGACATTCAGGGGCCTACCAAATTCCTTCTCTTATCTTCTAACCCAATAGTACAATAATTTGTCCCATAGATTTTAATGTATATGTCTATGCTTTAATGCCTAAGATTCAATGTCTGTGTTTAAATTCAAATGTCTATGCCTTCCTTAGCATTGAAGTTTTCTGTTTGTCATTGATGAGCTCTGAGACTAAGCATTCTTATAGTAAATAAGAGAAAAGAAGGTTTGATAATATATGAAAGTGCAAAAATAATTATCAGTGATAATATCCGAATCTAGCACATTACACTTAGAACAACATGAAATTCCTAAGTGTCGTTCAGACCACTGGATCAGTAAAACTACAGGCTTGTGCATGATGCTGTATGCTTTTGCTGACTGAACTATTTATTTATTTTCAATTGTAGTTTATCTTGAAATGTGCTGGTGAATAGATTTTGGTAGTATTTGCTAAGATTTTTAAAATGACCACTGATGGTAAAAGATTGAAATATTGACATACATGTATAAAGTTATTGATGTTGGAAATTGTAAGCTTTGCAACGCGACACTTGGTGACGCTGCTAGTGTTATAAAAACCGGTTTTCCCTCTGGACTAGCAGATGAATTGCAATTGACCTAGGCGAACTGGCTCAGTGCTCAGAGTAGAGTCCTTGTGCCGTAAGGCAGCGGGTTCGAATCTGACTGTCCTTTTAGTCATCATTTCTAGCAGCATTTACTCTACTCCGTAGTATACTCCTAATTATTTTATGTATACTTTTCTGTAACTGGTTTTTAATCTTTTTTCTTTCTCTTTTCATTTTTTATTCTTAACTTGTAATTATTTCATTATTGGGCAATACCTTGATCACTCATTACTGTTTATAATCATCAATGTTTTATTCCATACCATGAACTCTAATCTACAATCCTGGAGTAATAGGTCATTATAGACCAAGCGAACTCCGTGAATAAAGCGACGGCGATAAGATGAACTGTTACCGCCGAAGTGTTAAGATCAACTCACTATTCTGTATACATTATTTGTAAATACTAACTGTATATAAATAAATGAAACTTCAATAAGAATCTGAATGGATTGATTTTTCTTACCAGAAAGCTGAGGCTAATAAAACAAATTGAACCACCGAACGAAAGAAACCAAGGTAGTAGTAGTGACAATTTTTCACAAACAATGTTACCGTCTTTTAAATTGAATCTATGATTCTATAATTGGAAATAGCCATACTTGTTTGCAAATAATGATTTTTAATTCTGTTTTGTATTTATACGAGGCTTTGGGAAAATAGTATATACACTATGAGACCATTATCCCTTCCATCACTTAGCATATCCAATGCATATCGCATTTATGCCTTAGCATATCCGACTGATATCCACTTCGACCCTTAGCATATGGCGTTCAGAAGTTCAGAAATTTTAATATTTTCTCCACTAGTCTTATGTTGGTGGTAGAATTTAGACATACCGAAAACCCTTATTGCATGAGAGAGCAAAATATTATTTTAAAAGTACTGTATAATATTCAATAATTAACAGTAATAAAGAGTCTGTATGTATTTAACAAAAGTATTTGTTAAATACATACAGACAAATATAAGTATTAACAATAGTATTTGTTAAATACTTTTGTATTTAACTTGTAAATTGAGGTAATTGAGTAATTGTAATTTGTAATTGAGGCGTTTTAATCATAGTAATTTAAGAGATAAACGTAAGCTGGTCATTTTATATCAAAACAGATATAATTCAATAAATTTAAATAATTAAAAGAATATTATTAGAATAAGTGATATAACAAACAGTTAATAGTGAAACAGTAAAATACAGTAACAATAAAATAATAAACAGTTAAATACGAAATTAAATTTTGAAAAAAATAAAATTAAAAATCTTTTCCTAGGTGTTCGTGTTCATATCGATGGTCTACCAGGTGAAGATTTAAGTGAGTGTTTTATAATATTTTTTTGAGTAAGAATTGAAAACTAAAATAATAGTTAAAATAAACATCTATTAAATTATTTTACTGATCATAATAGCATAATATTAGTGAATATTTAAAAATGTTAATATGATGTTTTTTTAATAAATATGTTTCGTTAAATTCTATTTTTTTGAAAATAGGTGTGCATGTAAAGGTGAAATCAGGAAAGGCAGCAGGTAATGATATGACATAAATATTACATCACTTTTAAAGTAGTGTTTAATGTTTACATTACTTTTCAATACGATGCATTTAAAATTTTACTTATAAATTCATTTCAATTTAATTTTTTTAATTTTATATATTTATACTGCAAAATGTAGGAAAAAAAAACCGTATTTTAAATTTTTAATGCATTCCTATAAGACTGTTTCTATTCACATTTTAATAGTATTGTTTTTGCTTATCTTACAAGAATTTTCACATTTATTTTAAATAAAAGTTTGTAATTAATAATTTCTCGTTTATTTATAAAAATAATTTTAAATGAGAATATTTTTTCAAACATTGTATAAAAAATATTATACTAAATTGAATCACAGTATATTGAAAGTATGTTATTACAATGATAATAATAATTTTAATAATAATAATTTTAATAATAATAATTTTAATAATATTTTTTAAATTTATATATTTTAATATAATTTTAATTAATTTAATATAAATTTATATATATATATTTTTTTGCATTTAAAAATTTTTCTTATTTTAAAAAATTAACATTAAATGCTCAATAAAATGTTAATTTTTTTTTCATTTAGACTTTCAATGCTTGAAAATTAACTTATCAATTTCTAAGGTTGCTTCTCATTGCAAATATTAAAATAAAAAAAAAATACTTTTTGTAGACTCGGAAATTTTAAACTATTTCATATTTTATCCTCATAAAAAAATTTATCTAAAAACAATCAGTGAATGATTTATTTTAAAATTTATTAAACATAACAAATTCAATAAAAATTACAATATTTCAAAATTGATTTTTTTATGAAATTGCTATAAATAATGTCAGAAATAATAATTGAATAAGAAAAATTATTCTTTACAGTATAGAGTAAAAAATATTGTTTTAGAGAATATCAAATTATTTCTGTATGAAGTTAGTAGAAAGGATATACACCAGTAATGTTAAATTAACTTCTTTTCGTGATCATTTTCTTAAAATCTACTTTACCATAAGTTTTAGAAATTTTAAGTAATTTTTTTATATCATTTTAAGAATTTTTTAAGTATACTGCTGAATAATATGAAGTGCAATATAAAACTAAATATATATATTTAAAACTTACTTTAAAATCATGAAAACTTTTCATTTTAATAAACATTTTGTGTTTCAAATTATGCTATTGCTATATTGCAATTTTTTAAATAAATATCTTGGGAAATTTACAATAAACAGAAAAAAACATCTTTTTTTAAACATTTCAACTGATTAATAGTAACTTTTATAGTTTAACTCTTCATTTAACACAAATATTTTCCTCTTAATATAATTAAATGTCTTTTTTTTTTGTTTTCCTCAAATGTGCATTCTTGCACTTTATCCCTTTCTCTTATTTTAAATGTTGAATAGTAAAAAATTCTACATCAAGCGTAAAATTTTAAAAACATTTCACCCTTTTTAATATCATAGTTAAAATCGTCATATAAAAAAAAAAATTTTTTAAACCTTTTTGAGTAACAATTATATACAACAAAACTATGAATATTAATGTTTAAATTAATTGTCTTTTAAATCGGTAAGATACCCTAAATAGAATAATAAACAATTGTTAAAAGAATTCCAATAACAGTAAAATAATAGAAACACATGAATTTTTTTTTTTTTTAAATTTCAAACTTCTTCTCTTCTCTATTTCTACAGAAATAAAAGTACCATACAGGGAATACGGATAAATATACGTATAGGGTATACGTATACGCATATAGATATATATATATATATATACATACTGGGTGATTTTAATTAAGGTCTCATTCAAAATGCTGTAAAAAAAGAACCACTCGTCACAATGAGTTCAAATTTGAATTGAAGATACTTAAAGAAGGAACAAAAAGGGTAGGCCTCAAAAAGTTCCGAAGTGTATTAATAGATGCCATTGTAAGCTGCATAACGAAAGTGAATTTGGCTGTCAGTGATATTTTGAATTGAAATTACAACGTTTTTGGCATGAGTTGCACATTAAACCAACTGTAATGTTCAATGTACTTTATTGTTTAGGTTTTTGACGAAAAAAAATGACTTCCAAGTCATTCTACGGTTGTTACACAGTTAATGGAAAGCCCACCCACCATGGCAAGATAATACCAAATTGGATGGGACAAAATCGTGGAATTTTTTGATGCCATACTGTTTCCCCTTTCTTCAAGTAGCTTCAGTTCAAATTTGAAGCCATTGTGATGAATTGTTCTTTTTTTACAGCATTTTGAAACTGGGACTTTAATTATAATCACCCTATATATCTTTAGAAAGAGCAGTAACCAAAGATTATAATTCTACAAAAATTGGTAAATCTATATATCTGATTAAATACTATTGTCTAGTTTTGTTTAGACTTCAAAAAAATATTTTTAATTAAATTTCAAAAATATTTAAAAGAATTGAAAGGATATAAATAGTAAAACAGGACATATTCAACTATTGGAAAAAGAAAATATTAAGCAAATAAATATATAAATAATTTTAAAAAATAATTTTTTTCTTTTTCAGTAATTCACAATCCGTATAAAATATTATTCCTACAAAAAAAAAAAAAGGAGGAAAAAAATTATCTATTCTTAAAATAAATGAAATTTTTCTCGATAAGTGATAGAACAATTAAAAATTAATAATTTTAATCTTTTCTGTTTTTTTAGGGGTCGAACTTCAAACAAATTGTACTCGAATGAAAATTGCACGGAAGGTAAATATATATATATATAATATAATTGCTAACAAAATATTTATATTTTAACTTTTATGTTTTTATCAATATTAATAATAAACCTTTTAAATTGTTCTTTCTTAGAACAAATATTTCGTTCCAAAAAATTTGTCCTAAATAGTGAACAATCAGAGATTCTAAGGATGGTATATTGAAATGAACATTTTGTTCTTTTAGGCTCTATTTTGTTAAGCATAAACTAGTTAATATGAAAGTTAATATTTTCTCCTTTTGGTAGGAAAATAGTAAGATCCTTTTGTGGACACTGGATAATATTGAAAATTACTATGATTTAATTGTGATATGGTTATCCTATGAATTAATTGATCAATCAAGCACTTGCTTACTTAATAATTAATGGAAATAAAAAAATATTAAATTATTAAATAACAATAATATTGAACTCATAAAAACCAATAATGAACCAATAAGAAATTTATTAAATTTTTAAATAATAAAAATATTGAACTCATAAGCACCAATAAGAAATGTATTGAATTTTTAAATAATACTAATAATAAACTCATAAGAACGAATAATGAACCAATAAGAAATTTATTAAATTTTTAAATGATATTTTAACGCAAAAACTTCTATTTTTAAACATGTAATCCAATGAATATGTATAAGAAATCATTATTTTTGCAAAATTTACCATAATATATCAAATAAATTTTCTTGTTGCTTGTGAATATGAAGATTAACTCCTTGTTATGGCTAAAAATAAAAGGAAAGTGGAAAAACATAAACTGTGCATTATTTTATTTCTTGGAAAATATATAATTTCATAATTTATTCAATTCAATATGCTAAGGGAGAAAAATTTTGGAATAAAAAATTCTGGAATATAACAATTTATAAGACCCCAAATTTATTTCAAAATAAATGTTTTAACTATGAGTGAAAACTGTATTTTGAAATATTAAAATTTCTGATTTCCTTTTTAGGTGATAAATGCCCAATGGTTTGTTCACACGGTACGGTTTTGTAAATTTTATAATATTTAAAAAATTTACCATTTGTTAATATAATTTACTACTTGTTTGTATAATACCTTTGTATAAAAGTACAATTAACAAAACTTTTGATTAGCTGTTCCTAAGTACATTTTGTGGAAAATTATCCTTAATTTCATAACATATTAAATAGTTATTTAAACAAAAACAAGTAATATAAAAAAAAAAAAATTTTAAAGTCAATTCCAACTTTTTATTACTCTATCTAAGTAAAAGTCCTTTACAAATAATTTTCATTCATTTTTTTAAGCTTATCTGGCGCCATCTATTGTTAGATATATGCAACTTAAATCTAAAAAAACCTAAAATTAATTAGTTAAATTTAATTAATTAATTAATATTTGAAAAAACTGTATTAACATCAACTACTACAAGTCCAAATACATTTTTTTAAACTTGAGTGGAGGATATATGAAAATTTGAACAAGGGAGAGTGTGAGCTAATAAAAGGAATTGAAAAAATCACAAGCTTTTATTATATTGCTATTTTTTTCTGAAAATAAATTGTTTGAATATTTTATAAAAGGTTGTTTTAAAAAAAGTCAAAGTCTAGCTTTTAGTGGAAGAATATTGTCCCATTTTCCTCTCTTTAAGGAGGCTACCACAAAATTATTTACTACATCTTCGAAAGTCATGAACAAAGTAAATATAAAGAATAATGATATTTAATGTATAAATTATTTATTTATATTTTTTATCATTATTTATATCTGCATTTTATTACATTTGTTTTGTTACATAAAATAGTCTAATTTTCTAATATTGTTCTCTTCTTAAAAGATGCTGCTGAACTATCGTCAAATTAACAAAAACTAACTGCTATTTAAAACTTTACAAAATTTTAAATGACAGATAAAATATTGCGTTGAATTAAGTGTTAGAGAGAAATAATTTTTAAAAAACTTTTCATTAACTGAAAAAATTCTAATAAATACAAAATATCCATTTGTACTAAATTTGTATCCCTTTTTAGTAAGTGAAAATAGTTGTAACACAATTTTAGTGCAACTTTTTAAGGACTCTAAATCATTGCATTAAAACTATTAATTTGGAGAGCTCAAAAAACAAAACACTCCAGCCGCGTTCACAATAGCATACGAAGAAATGAACCATGCACACTGAACATTTGGTGTAATTTAATTGGAAACCCCAAAATAAGTTTTCCTATATTCGAGGTCATTTCACCAGGAATGAATTCTGCGTACCTCATAAAAATATTTCAAATCTGACGACTAAGGAGTGCTGACTCGCTTACATGGGAAATAAGAGACTTGTTTTTCCTGAGATAGCGTTTCAACATGACCTTTAAAAGCAATCCCCTTTCTTTGACTTCTTTGGGAAATTTGCAAATTTTTATATGTGTTACCTTTTTTTAAGTCCCTGCAAGCAGCCCAATACAAACTAGCCTTGAAGAGGCATACCATGTGGGTTGCACCGACGAACGCTGTTACTCACTTAGTACTACCCAAGGAGCATGTGTAGCTTGAGAACATGCTACGACCCGAGTAACACTACCCCCTTAACACTCTACGATCATATTAGTCCGGCACTTACGGTTTAAAGTCGATTCCGAACCAGAATGGAACTCGAAACCTGTTGTACCGAGCACCAGAGGGCTAGTCACTTGGCCATCAGGCCTTTTGATGTGCACCCTAAATCCGACACTACCTTAATCGGACATTTTGTATCTCTGAGACCTTTTCTGAATACTTCGCTTCAAACAGGTTTGAGAGCTATCGCTGGCAATGTTCGCATCTCATGCATTTAGCAATAATTGGGATTTTTATAGTTGTGCAACTATGTTTTTCCAATCAATATGAAGATGACTAAATTCTTATTAAAACATTCAATTGCTGGGGTACAACTTTTTGTCCGTGATGGAATACTCAGGATATGAGAATCAGTTGTCCACCAAAATTTTCGGATTTGTTCGAACTCGATTTATTCTTTTGCAAGCAACAAACGGAAAATTGTTTGAAACACTTAAAAATTAAATTTCATTTAAATCTGCAGAGAATTTCACCGTAAAGATAAGAACTTTACAGAAAGTTGCGCGCACCTTTAAAAATGTGTACAACATCTTGCAAAGAAGTTTAAACTATTATTCACACTTCAGAACAACTTGAAAAGAAAATATATTGAAACTTAATTTCAAAAATGCAAAGAGATTGCACTAACTGATTGCTACAAATAATGGTTTTTGTGTTTATCACACCTCTAAAATTTGTCTCGCGTCAATTCCGAGAAATAGGAGGTATTACAAACAAATTTACCTAAGTTTTGCTACCACATTACAGTATTGCAAGAAATGAAGATATAGATATTCGTTTGTGTACTTACTTTTTTTAATCTACAAATGTTGACTTTAAAAGCGTGTTTACTTCTTTAATTAATTTTCCGTGATAGAAAAAAATCTTTGGTTTGATTTATCGCTCTACGGTCTTTAAACTGGGATTTAAAGAATAAAGTGGATTCCGAACCACTCACAGACATCCATGTCACCGCCAGCATTCGAACCTGAAGCCAGTGGTACCACAGGCCAGAGCATTAGCCAATTGGCTATCAGATCGCTTATTGGTTGGAAGTCATCAAAAAGTTTGCTTAAATATAAATTTCAAAAAAATTTTTATGGTTAAATCATAGTTGCGTTAGTGCTTTTTGTTGATGAAAAGAAATATTTCATTTGAAATATGGATAAAAGATATTAGGAATGGCCTAGAGAATTAGGAATTAGAGGTTCAGCTGGTTTTAGAATTAGGAATTAGAGGTCTAGGAATTAGAAGTTTAGCTGAAAAATATATTGCTAAACCTTTTTTATTATTGTTCAAGAGTATTGCTTAATTACAATTTCTTTTAAGCTATTACTAATTGCTTTCTAGTATTAGCTTAAAGTAATTGTTTATTTCTTATTCATGTAATACTAAAATATTAACTAATTAAATGGGTTAATATTTTAGTATTACATTGATTCTAAATATTTAAAAATTTCATTAATAAATAGTTAATTAATAGCCCAATTTGCATAAACTCTGTTCAAGTTATGTTATTTATGTTATCGTTAATTTCAAGTTATTTATTTTATTATTGTATGTTATTTGTATTATTATTGTATGTTATTTGTTGAACATAAATAAAAAATAATATGAAGATTGCTATTTATGTTATGATATGTCGTTGTGTATTTTTTATGTTATTTGCTAAGTGAATGTTGTGCTATATTTTAATTATTCATGTTATTTTATTTATTTAACATGTTATTTAAAAATTATTTCCTTTAAATGCATAATAATAAATAATGATAATATTAACAACCCCAAAAAATTTAAAACTTTTATCTTATGCATTGGTCAATTTGGAATCATTGTTAAGTAGAGAAGAAATTACCAAGCTCTAAATTTAAAGTTGTGAATAAATTGTTATTATATATAAAAAAATTGAGTTTTTAAATAACAATTCCTTTTCTTTCCAGTGGAAAAATCAAAGGAGGGTTGCGAACTGACTATTTGTAAAGGAGGTAAAAAAATGATTGTGACTGCACATTTTTTTTTTTTATTATTATTGCACTGCAATTCTATATGTAAAATTAATTTAGACTTAATAATTTTTTTCTATTCATTGAATAAAAATAAACAAGTAATATAAATAAATTCGTTTTTTTTTCACTCTTTTGCAGAAAGTCCTTTATAAATAATTTTCATTCATTTTTTAAGTTTATCTGGCGCCATCTATTGGTAGATATATGCAACTTAAATCTAAAAAAACCTAAAATTAATTAATTAAATTTAACTACTGAATTAATGTTTAAAAACTCTATTAACATCAAGTGTCATCCAATACAAGTTAGAAAAATGTATTTGAACGTGAGTGAATGAGTATTTTACGAACGATGAATGAAAAAAAGTATTTATTTTATGAATAAAAAGTATTTTATTAAAGATTGAAAATTTGAACAAGATATATATAGCGAGAGAATGTGAGCTTAATTCATTAAATTAAAAAAAATGAATGAAAATTATTTATAAAGGACTTTCTGTAATAAAGTGAAGAAAAAGAAGGAATTTACTTAAAAAAAAATTTTTTATGTTACTTGTTTATTATTGCAATACAATTGTAAATATTTTAAAATAATTTAATAATAATTTTTAAATAATTCTTTGAAAGTTTACTGTAAATCTTATAATTAATTACAGATTATTATTCAAAAATATGTAAACTAAAATAACAATCAGATATTTATAGTTAAAAATTCTTGAAATTACAAAACATTTAGAAATTTTTTTTTTCAAACTCATAACACAACTTTCAGTGCGGATATAAAATCATCGGATTTGTAAAAAAAAATCGTATTAGAAAAACATTTAAATATATATTTTGAATTAAATTAAGTAAGAGCAAAATTATCATTTAGTAAATGTAATTTAATTTTATAGACAAATAAATATAAATAATAGTTTAGTATAATATTTAAAAATAATTTTTTTTTACATAAGAGGATTCCACTGCCACAGATTTGACAGATATAACTGGCACAGGTAAGGATATTTAAACATTCTCCTTTTGAAATATACTTTTATAAATATTTTGAATTATAAATAAATATATGAAGTTATTATATATGTATATATATATATACATATATATATATATAATATGACCGTTAAGTGACTAAAATCTTTAAAGCAACCTTTGTTGGAAAGGCAGAATTTTTAAAAATTATCTGTGTGATTATCAAGGAATACCTTCTGGAGTGTTATATTTTCTGATTCGAATTTAATAAAAATATTTAGATTATATTTTTTTTTCATTAGACACATTGACTACAGAAGAACATTTAAAATCCCCGAATTACTTTGAAAGTAAAATATGAGAAATGAACCACTTTAATAGCTATAGTCCCATGCTCTCATCTCATCATTTGTTAATTGTTCATTTATATGTACATTACTAATATATATATATATATATATATAAAGTTCAATTATAATAAAATCAAAAATTACTAAGATTGAATTATTAAAAATTCAACTACGAATTATTTGAAAAATTAGCAAGCGACTAAGTTGGACGGATCCAAATACAGTGGCACAATAAGGGGTTGTAGGAATTTTGCAGGGGATTTAAATACAGCATCCAACTAATTTTAATTTTGATAAGTTAGATGAAAAACATTCCACAATAACTATTAAATTTTTTTCTTTCAAAGCAACTGCTCACCTTTTATGTATGACTAGCACTCCTAACAAGTAATTGATTCGTTCATTTCTACTTTTAAAACGGATGTTAACTTTTCCATAAAATTGGTAAAATTTTCCACACAAAAACTATTTTTCCTTTTTCCTTCAGATGAAAGGATTTAACAGAGAAAGTAATTATTGCACTTGTGGGCAGTAGTGTTATAATAATGAAAAAATAAATAAATAAGTAAATAAACTAAATACACTACTGGACATTAAAATTGCTACACCAGGAAGAAATGCAGATAACGAAAAGGATATTTATTGAACGAATACACTAGGCTAGAAATAAGGTGATTAAGTTTTCTAAAAATTTGGGTGCATAGATTCTGATAAATCAGTACCCAGAACAACCACCTGTGGCAGTAACAACAGCCCTATATACGCCTGGGCATTGAGTCAACCAGAGATTGGATGGTATGTACAGGTACAGATGTCCATGCAGCTTCAACACGATACCACAACTCATCAATCGCAGAGATTGGCGTATGGTGACAAGCCAGTCGCGAGGCAATCATGGACCAGACTTTCCTACTGGTGAGAGATATGGTAAACGTGCAGACCAGGGAAGAGCCGAACATTTTCTATATCAAGGAAGGTCCTTACAATACCGAAAACAGGCAGTCGTGCATTATCCTGCTGAAACGTAGGGTTTCACAGGACTCGAATAGACTCGGTAGAGTCCCGGGTCGTAACACACCAGATATGTAACGTGCATTGTTCAGAGTGCCGTCAATGCGAACAAGAGGTTAGCGAGACGTGTATCCAATCGCACCCCATACCATCACGCCAGGTGATGGGCCAGTAGGACGATGAGGAATGCACGCTGCCAATGGGCTTTCACCACGATGTCACCAAACACGGATGCAACTATCCTGATGCTGTAAGCAGAACCTGATTCATCTGAAAAATGACGTCTCGCCATTCTTGCGCTCAGGTTCGTCGTTGATCACACCATTGTCTGTGATGCAGCATCAAGGGTAGCCGCACCCATGGTCTCCGGGATGAGAGTCCATGCTGCTGCAAACGTCGTCGAACTGTTCGTGCAGACACTTCTTGTCTTGCAAACGACAACAATTCTTGACACAGGGCCCATGATGTGGTTGCACGATCCATTAATAGTAGTATCCCACGTAGGCGTTTATGCATTTTTATCTATTATGCACTGAATTTATGGACGTTATTGTTTTTGAATTTTCATTGACAAAATTCTAAGAGGAATTGAGTAATGCTATCAAACTAAATAATTGTTAGACTAAGAAATAGATTTTCTAATTTCCAAACCTTTTATTGTTTGTGATGAATGTTCACTTTAAAACATCTAAAATTACCTACTGGTTATATGAATGCAAATTACATTTAAAGAGGTATTGTATTTAATAAAAAGAAATGGTTCTTTTGCTTACAGGTACAGACATTGAAAAAAGAAAAAAAATTGCTACTAAATATTTACATACATTAAAATATTATAAATCACTTTATTTAGGGAATTGCTAAATTTAACATAATACAGGAAAAAGTTTTTTAAATATTTCAAGTTATAGAATATTTAAAAGAAATAATGCTAGCTTTTACTTGTATTATAGAGTGCTTCCTATTTACCTATATTAAAATATTTAACGACCGACATTATTACTTCGTATTGCTAACTATAATCACTGTGTGCCAATATGCATTGCAAGTATTAGAAGATTTTGAAAACTGTAGAGAATTTACACTTTCATAAATAGAAATACAAGGGTAGATTAAAATAAAATATCTTTAACCTTTATAAGCATTTTTTACTAATAGTAA
Source organism: Caerostris extrusa (assembly GCA_021605095.1). Taxonomy (NCBI): domain Eukaryota; kingdom Metazoa; phylum Arthropoda; class Arachnida; order Araneae; family Araneidae; genus Caerostris; species Caerostris extrusa. Next base: position 27,503 of record BPLR01016840.1, read on the forward strand.
TCCCCCATTAAAAAAATTTAGAAAACTGCGTGATTGATCAGTATTAGATCCTGTACTGTACTGATCAAAGTACCTCAATTTGCAGAAATGCAAATTTTAAAATCTGAATTAAAAACAGTAAAACATCTGAATGTAAGAACATAAGATAGCAAAATATATTTATATGGTGAATTATGGGCATTAAATAAATTTTTAAATTAACAAAAAATACTAATCTTTTTAAATTGCAAAAATAAATGCTGAAAATATAATTATTATTACCTATTATTTGTTTTAATTTTTATTGCCCAAACCATTTAAATATGTCCTATTTTCTCATGTATTCGAAAAATAAATGAAACTACTTAGGATTTAAACGACAATAAAAATCCATTAAATGTTTTGAAAAGGAATGAACCACTATTACAACTATAATTTAAAAAAACTATATTATAATTGATATAGTGTATCTGATAAGGGATTCTACACATATACGGATAAATATTCTTAAATGAAAATTTATTATTTCTCTAATGTCGCATATTGTTTAATGTAACTGAACAATTTCCAATATGTGAGAAATATTATAAGAAAAATGGGCATAAATTGTTGCAATAAATTATATTGATATAATTTAAAGAAGAGATTAAAAAATGTATACTTATTTTTATATTAAAAGTATTAATGTAGATAATATTTAAGTTTCTATTTTTAGTTTCCACAAAAACCACTGGAGAAATCCCAGTCAAATCATCAAGAATTGGTAAGACCACAAATTTACATTCAAATTATATAAATAATTTCCTCCGTTTATATTAAATTATTTAATTCGAAATTTGAATTTGGCGACAATCGCAATTTTATTTTATAACGTGTAATGCAAATATGTGATATTTGTAGCGCTAAAAATTCCATTACACAGCATAAAATTTAATTAAATATACTAAGCAACACTTTACGTTTGAAATTTATATTTTAGCAGTTTATACAAATTTCTATTTTCATAAATTATGCCATATGAATATATAAAATTATCTGTAAATTAATCTAATATCCTGCATCGTTCTTTAAATGAGTATCATGCAATGTGCTTTTCAAACGAATTTTCTTACAGAAAACAATTCGTGATAAGATAATTTTAATTTAATAATTTAATTAAAATTATGAAAATTCTCCAGACAAGACCAGGGAATACATCCCCTGCAGAAATTAGCTATCAAGAATTAGCACACTAAATGCTGTAACAAGCATCGAAAACGTCCTTGTAAAAATATATTGACACTCTTAGAGCAAAATATATCTAAATAATATTGGTTGTATATAATTAGGAAGAAAAATTCACAATTTCTAAAAACAATTTTTTTAAATTTTATACTGAAACATATTACTTAAGGTACAGATAGTTAAAAATTTCATGTTCTATATCTATCTCATAAACTTTTATCCGATCTTATAAAACTTGTTGACTGTACGCAATCTATAACTATTGAACATACGTATCTGCATCAGTTATATTCGTAAGGAGATTGTTATAAATAATATTATGTATGGTGTGCTCCACCTTCCGAACGGAGTATTCATAATTTTCTAATATTTTAACATAACATTAAACATTCTTCTTCATAAGAATGTCTTCTCAACATTCTCAAACAAAAAGGCCTTGATATCATAGATAAGTTACCACAAGGGAATCCTGCAATAGCATTAACCAATGAATCCTCTGACAAATTCGTCAATAAGGGAGGTGCAGGCATTTTCTTTCTACTTCCAAATGGAAGTAAATACCATCATAAAATGAACACAGGCCTGATAGATTCAAACTTCACCAGCTGTGCTCATAGTAATTAAAGAGGCTGTTGCTTTATATCTAAATGACTCAAATATTTCAGGCCTCACTGACGGGTTAGTGATTTTTTTTTGACTGCAAGTCGGCTCTGGAAGCAATTAAAAATGAAGATACTAACATCACTTTTGCGATAAATTTTCTGCGCGAGACTCTACACTGTAGAGGAAAATCATGTCATCTTCAATGGATTCCTGCACATGTCAACATTGTGAGCAACGAATGCGCTGACTCTTTAGCCAAAGAAGCCAGGGACAATGATCAACCCAGGACTAGATGCTAACGCAGTTGCCAAAAGCCGACTCATTCCTCATAACTTTAAGAAGCCACTAATCACTGACATCAACTGACCCAGGAAGTTGACATCAGTTATTAGCAGACTCAGAACTAACCATTACAGAGGGATGAAGATTCTCCCAGACAAGACCAGGGAATACATCTCCTGCAGAAATTGCCCCAACGCTTTCCTAACACCTAAGCACTTTCTAGAGTTCCCAGCACTCACTCCCTATGTTTTGCAATGGGTAGGCTGCCAATCGATGCCAACTTAAGAGAAGTCCTGTATAGTGAAGCGGCGCCATTACTAGCGGCCGCTATCGTGAAGACTTTGGCTTGATCTAACTTTGTTAATTATTTTTTTTAAATCCATGGACACGATAACAACAACAACAGTAGTCTTCTTAAATAATATGACATATTTGAAAACAAACAATAAGGCAAAATCGTTTTTTATTAAATTTCCATAACATCAATATTGGTATGACTAGTGTAATTTGAAAAATTTGAATCGCTCGCGAATTTGAATAGTATCGCTTACTACTCTTTTTTGCGTTTATTTAATTCGGCTTCCCAAAGATAATTTATAGTTAACGGTAATACAATATACAATTTACACAGATTTTAACACAATATCACTTCGATATATTTATTTTCTCCACAGTGGTAAGAAGTTAATTATGAGTTCATATTCAGATATTCGTGGTTCTCTCATTTTGATGTTCTTAATACTTATATATTACTATTTCCTTCCTGTTTCTAACTGACATATCAGATAGAGCTATTTAATTAACTTTTTATGAAGTGAAGATTGGTATTATTGTAAGTTTTGGCGCTTGCAAAAGATGCATCCCGGCCCGAACCTACAGTTTTTGCAGTGGGTGTCAGGGGATTTGACAGACACAATAAAAGTCCTGCGTTTCTTCAAAGAAAGCCATTTAATTGGTTCTATAATTTACAATAATATTTACATTGGTTATTAATCAAGCGCTAGACATCTCTCTCGTTGTTCGTCCGCATCCTGCCAGCCTTCTTTTCCGCGCCCATCTAGCGTTCTCCTCTTCTGTCTTCATCTACTGGGATCTTGCCCCTTCTCGTGGGGTCAGAGTTCAAAGTTGAATACTCCCCCACATTGTAAACAGGTTCTGCCAAAGACAAGCGTCCGTGAATGTGTCGCTATCTGGTGATTTCGACACCAACAAATCCTACATTATTTATCTTCATATTTTAGAATTCTAAATTATCGTTTAAGTAAATCTTTCTTGCAATTAATTCATCCTATTTAGAACTATTAAAGAATTTTAAAAAGTAATTCCAATTCAATTTCGTTTAGAATATTTTACCGAAGCAACAGGCACTACCAATGCAGGTAAAAATCCTTTATTTAAAACTACTATTTGTATACATTCACTGTTTATTGTTCATTCGAATAAAAATTAGGTTCCTTTTAAAAAATTATATAAATCAATTAACTAAAATAATTTTTTATAGTGCGTTAATCATATTATAGATCAGGGGTCTCCAAACTTTCCAGCCTTAGGGCCATACTGTTTACTCCAGTAAGTACCAAGGGCCAAAACCGTTTTAGTTTTTCTGCCGTTATCTATAATTTCTAGACCAGTCGCCGAGTACGCGCTCTGAGCGAGCATACGCGTGCTAAGTTCGCTGGTTCAATTACTACAATTACTATCGTATGTATCGATACGACCGTGACACTTGACGACATCTAGTGATCAAAAGCGGAAATAGGTATATAATTTCAGGTTAAAAATCATACGTTTGATTTAAGATATATACATTCCAAACATCGATATACATACATATGCGATACTCTTTATCCCAACATAACTACCGAGGGTAACAGCGCGATGTTCACTAGTTTATAATGTTAGTGGGATTCATTTCAATTATTTGTTAGTTGTTATGCTTAAGTTAAATTTTCTGCGTATTATGCTTGTCATTAAGCTTTACCTAGCAAGTCAATAAAACCGAGTTATTATCATTATGTGTTTTTATCCAACTTATTACAGCAACAATAAGCTATTCGCTGTCGCGGGCCGGATGGATGACACTGGCGGGCCGGATTTGGCCCGCCGGCCGTAGTTTGGAGACCCCTGTTATAGAGTATTTGTAACAAAGCATGCATTTCTAAAATTAATCAAATTTTTAATTTTGTTATAGAAATTACAAGAACGATTTCGAAAAGAAATATTCATATCGAAAAACACTATTCTAGGATTGACAACAGCTTTTAAATTTCATTTATTTATTTTGTTCCTCTTTATTAATTTAATTTTCTCTGTCACAGATAATAAAATGTTTCTTTTCTCTGTTTGTTAACATTTTAAAATTTGACATTTATAAAATTTTAAATTACACATTTTTTATGCTATTATCTTACCTATAATCATAAATTAGAGGGCGCAAGGTTTTTAAGTGAATGATTATTTTTTTCATTATTTTTGTCAATCCAAATATATAAATTACTTTTTGTTTAGCTAATTTTTTAATAATTAAAAGTTACATAATCAGTAGGAAATTTATCACAAATTTATACAGTTAAGAATATATTTATCTACTGAATCTGGATTATTATATAACAGTCAACATTTAAAAAAAATTTTCCTCATACCTGCATAAAATACCTATACAATAATAAAATAGGTGTAATATATTATTAAATTTTTTATAAGACTTTTAAGAACAATTTGTGTGAAATATTCATACAAATAGCTGTATGAATTAAATATTTTTTTGTATGATTTGTGAAGTAATTATTATTATCAAAATAGTTTTGAAAAAATACAATAATGAGAATGAAATGATTATAATAATAATGAAAGAAATTATTTTAATTTTTTTCTAGCCGGAAAGCGCAAAATGTTTTCAAAAATATGTAAGAATTTAAATAATTTTTTTCAAATTTTCATTCATTGTTTTTTCCCATTGAATATTTTTCGGCAGAAACAAATATTTTGTAATTTATCATGATATTTAAAAGGTTTAAATGCACAGGCTTATTTTCCATAGATTTTTTTTTTTAAATTTATGTGTTTCCAATTATACATACATTTATGTTTTCCATTTGCATGGAGAATTTGCTATGTTTGTAAGTTTTGGTAATTTTGTAAATTTCTTTCTTAGACGATTAAATAAATTAAACACATCAGTTCAATATATTAATAATATACTTCACAAGTATAACTACTATATATTATAATAATATAATATTAATAATACTATATAATATTAATACTATACTATATAATATTAATAATATACGTCACAAAAAGCCTTTCGATAGATCTCTAAAACACATTAGACACATGACACACTTACACACAGTTTTAAAATGTTAGGAATAGATAATATAGAAAAAGTTCAAGTAGTTAAAATTATTCAATCGTTTATATGTAAACATTTGTCTAGAAACATTAGTTGAGTGTAGGCATAGCGGTTATATTTAAAAATTTATTTCCAATATAGCATGCAGATTACTAATTAGCAGAAAAATTTTAATAATATGATAGCCTGATAACCTTAAAATTAGTAGCAGAATATTATTTCTGCTACTTATTTTCAATAATACAAAAACACGATATGTCTATCGTTTGAATTTCAGGTAAAGAAATTTTCATCCTAACTTGTAAAACATTCACTGTTTATTATAAAATATAATTTATAACTGTAGTTTCATATTTAATTTAATAAACCGTAGAAAAACAATATGAAAACAAGTAACTCAACCTGTCATGTAGAAAGTGTAAAAAATATATGGCTAACTGTAAAATTTTTAAATTAAAATAGTTTATTTTCTAAATGTTTATCGAATTTCATAATGCAGGAATAGTGTTTGAGAGAATAGTAAATGACTAATATTCTGTTATATTTCAGTGTATGAAGAAGAGCCCGTGGTAATGGTCACAGAACCAGGTATAAAAATGAAAAAAAAAATTGTTTTCTTTTTAAACCGCACACATATTTCATTTAAAGGAAAACTTATTGAAGAAACAAATAAGTAATGTAATGGAAATAATTGTAATGGTAATTTTCTTGTACTAATATTTCGAAATATTCATTGCAAGTATTAGAATATTTTGAAATTGCAGAGAATTTATACTTTCATGAATAGAAATACAAGGCTATAATAAAATAAAATATCTAAAACATTTATCAACAATTTTTACGACAAGTAATCTCTCATAAAAAAAATTTAGAAAACTGGGTTAGCGATCAATAATTAGATCCTAATACCAAAACATCTTAATGTAAGAACATAGGATAGTAAATATATTTATATGGTGAATTATGTCTATTAAATAAATTTTTAAATTAAAAAAAAATACTAATCTTTTTAAATTGCAAAAATAAATGCTGAAAATATAATTATTATTACCTATTTGTTTTAATTTTATTGCCCAAACCATTCATAAATATTACCTATTTTCTCATAAATTTGAAAAATAAATTTAACTAAAAAGGATTTATACGACAATAAAAATCTATTAAATATATTGAAAAGGGAATGAACAAGTATTACAACTATTTATTTAAAAAAAATTATATTATAACAGTAGAATAATAAAAATTATATTATAGATGGTTGAATGTTGTTATTTTTAAAAGAAATATATCGTTGAAATTCATGTTTACACATAAATAACCTTCAAATTAATCATATATTTTAATTCATAAGAAAAACTAAATGATTTATATTTTATAAATAAATAATATTTTTAAATTTTCTTCATAGATAAATATCCTTTCAGATTTGAATATCTAAAAATCTTTTTTTTTTAATAAAACTCCAATACATGATTACTCATGAGGAAATTTTTACACATTTATAATTGCTGTTCAATTATATATTTAAAACATTTGATTTCGTTAAAAATAATATAATACGTATATATATATGAGATGATAGAAGGTCTTTTTCTTTGCAGTTAGTGGAGCTGAATCAGAAATAACGTTCGGTACAGCAGAAGTTACCACTCTAGGTAAAACGAAATTTTAAAGCGTTTTACAGAAGAAATTATTTTATTTAAGTTCTGAAACAACTAATTGTTGGCATTTATGCATTATTATCTATGAATTTTAAGAGTTAATACTTATTTTAAGGATTTGAATTTTTAAGTACATGAGTTTAATGTTGCTCAATAACTATTTTACTTGCAAGATTTTAAAATAACACTTATTTAATAACATTTATCTTATTTGTAGAAAAAGTGATACTCAGATTTAGTTAAAAACCGAATATATAGTGTTATGAACCGCATGCGATTTATGAAGAAATATCATTATTAATCACCTAATACAACATTCCATTATGACCTCATCGACCTTATATGCTATTGTTTTTTCCACTTCTATATTTTATTTACAGTGCTTTAACTTAAACAAAATTATCAGATACGTATATATTAATTTATATCTAACGTCACGTCACTATGTTATGTCACATCATTTTAACTTCTTAAATATTAATTATATATATTACGTAAAATCTATCAACGCGGAAATTAATACTGACTAATAAACTTATATTAAAAGTAGATATATGAAATTGGGTGGTACTTAAAATTAAAAAATTGTTTATAAACGTAATACATCGTTGAAATTCATTGTTACAGTAGACATTCTTCAATTTGCAATTTATTTTAAATCATTAGGAAATTAAATGATATATATTTTATAATCGACTAATATTTTTATATATTATTCATAGACAAAACTCCTTTCAGATTTCTATAAATTACATTCTATTTGTTTAATATCATTTAATGTACAAGATTACACATAATAATGAAATTTTTATACCTTTATGATTTCGGTTCAATTTTATATTTCAAAAATTTTATTGCTTAAAAATAATACAATATTCTTATTCATATATATAAATGAGATGATAGAAGGTCTTTTTCTTTGCAGTTAGTGAGACGGAAACAGGAGGAACGGAAGGTACAGGAGAAGTATACCACTTCAGGTAATAAGTATTTTTAATTCGTTTCAAAGAAAAATAATTCTATTTAATTTAGGGGAAACTACTAAATGTAGGCGTTTATGCATTTTTATCTGTTATTCAAAGAAAAGAAAAAATTTAGGAAACTACTAAGAAGGCGTTATAGACGTTATTATTTTTTTTTTTTTTTTTGAAATTTTCATTGACAAGATTCTAAGAGGAATTGAGTATGCAATCAAACTAAATAATTGGTAGACTAAAAAATAGATTTTCTAATTTCCAAACCTTTTATTGTTTGTGATGAATGTTCAGTTTAAAACATGTAACAACAACATTTCAACATTAGTGCAACATTTCATTATGCCCGCGTCTACCTCACACGGTATTCTTCTTTACCTCTCACATAATCTCTTTACAGTGCTTTAATTTTAAAAACATTAGCACATATGTGTATATTAATAATATATATGTTACTTCGCATCACTATGTTACGTCACATTACTGTATCTCCATATATATTATTTATACTTTTATTATATATCTTCAGAACAAGAAAATTCAGAAAATAAAAGATTTCAGAATTAAAATTCAACAACAGAAACATTCTTATAAGTAGATTTTCTAATTTTCCAACCTTTTATAGCTTGGGATGATGGCTTACGTTTAAACATGGAAAATTACCTTCCTGAATATAAGAATGCAAATTACATTTTAAGCAGTAGTAAATTTAATAAAACCTACTGGTACTGATAAGCTTATAGATACAGACATTGAATAGAAAATAAATTCAATTGCAAAATATTTTTATATATTAAAATATCATTAATAAAATTTATTTAGAAAATTAATTTCAAAAAAAAATTTAATAATTTTATATTAAATAATATAAACATGATATAATACTATTTTTTTTACTTGTATTATTAAGTGATCCTTTTTTTTTTTTTTTATCTTTGCAGCTCCACTCAAGGGTTCAACAATTGGTAAGGAAGCAAACTGTAATAATTATAGTGTTAAATACACAACAGTTTGATTATAAATAAATATTAAAAAATCAAGAGAAAGTTATTTATTATTTATGATTCTATTCACAATTTCAGTGAAACTGCATGCTGCAGTTTATTTAATAAACACTTTATTCGAATTCTCGATATTATCATGGTTAAACAAGGACAAGGTTGCAATAATTGGAAATTGAAAACGCCCGTTGAATATTACTTGAATTTATCAGTTTATCTTTCATGAATTCCAATCATCTCATAAATAAAATTATTTATTAATTAAATGAATTTTTATACTTTTACATGTATAATTGTTTTTCTCTGTTTACTTGCAAACCATTTCCAAACTGTTCTTGAAGTTCATGTGGTACGCCTGGAGCAATAAACTAAATAGAGGTACAGGAAGAATTCTCAGTCTCCATTGAGAACACGCACAAATATATCTCCAATTTAATAAATATTTATCTTTCTATAGATTCTTTTCACCTATTAATAAAAATAAGTTTTGAAACGATGGGATTTATAAATATAAATTACAATATTGATTGGATTTTTTTAATATAATATTAGCATTAAGGTAAACTTTTAAGCGTAAATCAAATATTTTGTGATTTAATAGTCAAAATGTTTTTATTTTATATTAATTAACGTGGAACCTAAATTTTTCGACATTCTAAATGGCAATCATTTATAGCATTAATGATGTTAAAAATAAAATGCCTGATAATTTTAAATGAAAAGAAGACAAATTTTAATGTAACTTTTCTATATCTTAACATATTCATTATTTGCATTATTTCATTATAATTATTGCTTTCTAGAATGGGTAACAGATGAAGAAGGAACTACAGATGCAGGTAAGAATATAATTCAGTAATTAATTATTTATCACATAGTGTATATTGTTGATCATTTGAAATCATTTAAGTGATTTTATATTTTAATAAAGTGCCTTATAAGTTGTAATAATAATACCCTGCAATAAATATTTTACTATTTTTCTAGCTGGACAGCGTAAAAGATATTCAAGAATAAGTATGAATTTCAATAAATCCTTTTTTTCACTAATTTTATTAATTAATTTTCTTGATGATGTAAATTAATTACGTCTATTAAATAGTCGAATTTATGTTAAGCGTACTTGTTATCTCGTCTTTATTCTAAAACGATTTTCGATACTTTTTCTGCAGTAGTTTTGATGAATAGCGTCTATTTTACGTTAGAGAAATATTTTTTTACTGCTAATTTTAAAATATTTCAAATCAGTAAAAAATATTTTGTAATTTTTAACGAAGTAATTTTATTAAAAATTATATTAAGTATTCCATATATTTTTACTTAATATTTTACGCTAGTGGCATATATACGCACATAGATCTTTGATACACATATATTATTTTTTTTAATATTTTCTATGCTCAGTTTTTAAAATAATAATGAATTTTCATCCACAGACTTTTATCTCATTATTTCATGACATAAAATAACAGACTAAAAAAGGTACTTAAAATGGTGTCTGTATTAATCTGTAAAGTATTTATAATACTTACGCATACTTTACTCAATTTATTTAGTAAATTTTAAGTCAGTATAACATCAACAAAATATATAATGATATTGTAAATAATTTGAAATTAATAATGCTCTTTTATATTATAGAGTGGTTTGACGAAACTGAACCAACTGTTTCAGGAGGAGGTAAACAAATTAATAAATTGTTTCTGACAAAATAAAAATGAGTTGAATATTCAATTAAGCGAAAAATTCTTAAACTAAGACATAGATTTTCTAATTTTCAAACCTATTATAGTTTGTGATGATAGTTCCCGTTAAAACATGTAAATTTAACTTGCTGTTTATAAGAAGCCAAATTACATTTTAAGAATTATTGTATTTAATAAAAAATACTAGCACTGATATAAGTACAGAGACTGAAAACAAAAAAATTCAATTACGAAATATTTTTATATATAAAAATATCATTAATAAATTTATTTAAAAAATTTGGAGATTTAATATTATTAAATTTTTTGTAATAATTTTATATTAAATAATATAAACATGAAATAATACTATTTTTCTCTTGTATTATTGAGTGATTAATTTTTCCTTATCTTTGCAGCTCCAGGCAAGCAGTCGAAAATCGGTAAGAAAGCAAAGAATAATAATTTAGTGATAAATAAACAACAGTTTGATTGTAACTGAATCAACTCAAGGGAAATATTGTTATTAATGATTGTATTCACAATTTGAATTTAACTGCATGCTGTGATTTATTTAATCACACTTTATTCATATTTTCGAAATCATTACGATTAAACAAGAAAGGGGTCGCAATGATTGGAAATTGAAAAAGCCCGTTGAATTAAAATCGAATATTAGTTGAATTTATAAGTTTATCTTTCATGAATTACAATCATCTCATAAATAAAATTATTTATTAAATAGATGAATTTTTATACCTTTACATGTATAATTGTTTTTCTCTGTTTACTTGCAAACCATTTCCAAACTGTTCTTGAAGTTCATGTGGTACGTCTGGAGCAATAAAATAAATAGAGGTACAGGAAGAATTCTCAGTCTCCATTGAGAACATGCACAAATATATCTCCAATTTAATAAATATTTATCTTTCTATAGATTTTTTTCACCTTAACTTTTAAGTGTAACTTTTAAGCGTAAATCTAATATTATGTGATTTAATACGCAAAATGTTTTTATTTTATATTAATTAACGTGGAACCTAAATTTTCGACATTCCAAATGGCAATCATTTATAGCATTAATGATGTTAAAAATAAAATGCCTGATAATTTTAAATGAAAAGAAGACAAATTTTAATGGAACTTTTCTATATCTTAACATATTCATTCTTTTGCATTATTTCAATATAATTATTGCTTTCTAGAATGGGTAACAGATGCAGAAGGAACTACCGATGCAGGTAAGAATACAATTCAGTAATTATTTATCGCATAATGTATACTGCTGATCATTTGAAATCATTTAAGTGATTTTATATTTTTATCAAGTGCCTTTTATGTTGTAATAGTAATTCCCGGCAGTAATTGTTAAAAAGTACCTAATTAGATAATCTGAAAACTTTTAATTTCTGAAATATCAAATATTTATGGAAATTTATTGCTTAAAACCATTTCGCTTCAATCTATATTTCAATTCATTTATATTTTGCCATAATGAATTAACGAAAAATGCCATTTAAATTCTTTAATGCACGAAGGAAATGTTCTTTTCCATACAGGTTTTTGAATAAGAAAAATAGTTTAGAACATTTTTCGATATTTTTTCTTCTAAAATGTTCCTATTTTGAATGAAGGCACATAAGTTTTAATACCAAATTAAAATACATTTTGTTATAGTCTTTAACTCCATTTTAATAGATTCAGAAACAATTTTTACTCAGAATTTACAACAACAAGAATTTAATTTCTTAATTGCTGTTCAGAGAAATTTTTATACTTCCGAATACTATATTCAAATTCAAGAGAAATATCTTTCTTTTGTGTGTTCCAATATGATAAATAGGCATGTGCTTTTTTTTTCTGACAATTTTAAATGAACAAACAATTGTTTTTAAAAGATTGTGCCATTTAGATTGTTACGCTGATAAAACGTGTAATAGTAGGAGTCAAAATTTAAAAATTCGAATTTTGATATTGCTTAAACATTACAAATTATTTCTACTTCTATCCGTAGAATTAATACTTGATACATTGTACACAGATAAAATAAGCAAAGTTTATCGTTTTAAACATTTTCGGAAATAATTATCAGTTTTTCATTTAGTGAAATTTCGTTAAATTCAAATTTATTTTATAAGGATATTGGCTAAATAAAATACTCATGTGGAAATATTTTACTCTTTTTCTAGCTGGACTTCGTAAAAGATATTCAATAATAAGTATGAATTTAAATAATTCCTCTTTTCATTAATTTTTTGTTAATACATTTTCTTGATGGTATAAATTAATTACCTTTATTAAATATTGGAAGTTATTTTAAGCATACTTGTTAATTTCTCTTTATTGTAAAATGATTTTCGATACTTTTTCTGTAGTGGGTTTGTTGAATACCATACATTTTACGTTAGAAAATTAACTTTTCCTGCTAATTTTAAAATACTGTAAATTAGTAAAAAATATTTTGTAATTCTTAAAGAAGTAATTTTATTCAAATTTATATTAAGTACTCCACATATTTTTAATTAATATTTTATGCAGGTGGTATGTAGATGCACATACATCTTTGATAGATTTGATAGATCTTTGATAGATTTCATCTATTTTGTATGCTCATTTTTAAAATAATAACGAATTTTCATCCAGAGATTTCTATCGCAGTATTTTATAGCATAAAACATCAGACAAAAATGGCGCTTGAAAAGGTGTCTGTTTTAATCTGTAAAGTATTTATAATACTTACGCATACTTTACTCAATTTATTTAGTAAATTTTAAGTCAATATAGACTCCACAAAATATATAATGGTATTGCAAATAATTTGAAATTAATAATGCTCTTTTATATTATAGAGTGGTTTGACGTAACTGAACCAACTGTTTCCGGAGGAGGTAAACAAATTAATAAATTGTTTCTGACAAACTAAAAATGAATTGAATATTCAATCAACCGAAAAATTCTTAGACTAAGGCATAGACTTTCTAATTTTCAAACCTATTATAGTTTGGGATGATAGTTCACGTTAAAACATGTAAATTTAGCTTGCAGTTTATGCGAATGAAAATTACATTTAAAGAAGTATTGTGTTTTATAAAAAATACTTGTACTGATATAAGTACAGACATTTGAAAGAAAAATAATTGAATTACGATATACTTTTTATATATTAAAATATCATTAATAACTTTATTAAAAAAATTTGGAGATTTAATTAATTAAAAATATTTTTTTTAAATAATTTTATATTAAATGATATAAGCATAAAATAATACTATTTTTCACTTGTATTATTGAGTGATTAATTTTCCTTACTTTTGCAGCTCCAGTCAAGCAGTCAACAATTGGTAAGTAAGCAAACAATAATAATTTAGTGATAAATGAACAACAGTTTGGTTGTAACTGAATCAACTCAAGGGAAATATTTTTATTAGTTATGATTGTATTCACAATTTGTATTTAACTGCATGCTGCGATTTATTTAATAACACTTTATTCATATTTTCGAAATTATTAAGATTAAAGAAGAAAGGGGTTTCAATAATTGGAAATTGAAAAAGCCCGTTAAATTAAAATCGAATATTAGCTGATTTTTTAGTTTATCTTTCATGAATTACAATCATCTCATAAATAAAATTATTTATTAATTAAATGAATTTTTATACCTTTACATATATAATTGTTTTTCTCTGTTTACTTGCAAACGGTTTCCAAACTGTTCTTGAAGTTCATGTGGTATGTCTGGAGCAATAAACTAAATAGAGGTACAGGTAGAATTCTCAGTCTCCATTGAGAACACGCAGAAATATATCTCCAATTTAATAAATATTTATCTTTCTATAGATTCTTTTCCCCTATTAATAAAAATAAGTTTTGAAACGATATAATTTATAAATATAAATTAGAATATTGATTCGATTTTTTTAATATAATATTAACATTAAGGTAAACTATTAAGCATAAATCTAATATTATGTGATTTAATACGCAAAAATTTTTTTATTTTATGTTAATTAACGTGGAACCTAAATGTTTCGACATTCTAAATGATATTCATATACAGCACTAATGAAGTTAAAAATAAACTGCTTTTTTGTCTCATAATTGTAAATGACAAAAATGCAAATTTAAGTATAATTTTTCTATATCTTAATATCTTCATACTTTGCATTATTTCATGATAATTATTGCTTTCTAGATTGGGTAACAGATGCAGAAGGAACTACCGATGTAAGGTAAGATTTAATTAATTCAGTAATTATTTATCTCATACATTTTTTTTGTTGATCATTCGAAATCATTTAAATAGAAAATTTTTATATTTTATAATGTTCTTATATCTTGTAATAATAATCAGTTGCAATAAATGTTAAAAAATGCTTAATTAGATAGTATGAAAACTTTTAATTTTCGAAATATCAAAAATTTATGGAAATTTATTGCTTAAAACCATTTCGCTTCATATTTCAATTTATTTATATTTTGTTATAATGCATTAACGAAAAGGCCATTTAAATTCTTTAATGCTTGAAAGAAATGTTCTTTTTCATAAAGGTTTTTGAATAAGAAAAATAGTTTAAAACACTTTTTCGATTTTTTCAGAAGTATAATATTTCGGTTCAGTGAAATTCTTATACTTCTGAATACTAGTATATTCAAATTCAAGTGAAATATCTTTCTTTTTTTTTTTGTGTGTGTTCCAATAAGATAATTAGAAATGTGTTTTTTTATTTTACAAAAGAAACAAACATGTGTTTGTACAAGTTTGTGCCCTTTAGATTGTTGCACTGTTAAAACGTGTATTATTATGAGTAGATATTTACAAATTCGAAATTTGATATTGTCTGAACCTTTTAAATTATTTATACTTTTTTCTGTAGGGTTATTACTAGATGGAATGTGATACATTGTACATGGATAAATTAAGCGAAAGTTATAGTTGTAATCCTTTCCGTTAATAAATATCGGTTTTTCATTAAGTAAAATCTAGTTAATTTTATCAAATTCCATTTTATTTTATAAGGGTTTTTGGCCTAATAAAAATATTCATATGGAAATATTTTACTCTTCTTTTAGCTGGACTTCGTAAAAGATATTCAAGAATAAGTATGAATTTCAATAACACTCTTTTCATTAATTTTTTGTTAATCTATTTTCTTGATGATATTCATTATATATCAATAATGATAATAATAATGTAATGATAATAATGATAATATAATAATAATAATGATAATGCAATAATAATTGCAATAATTATAATATAAGAATCATCGATATTTGAATTTATTTTAAACACACTAGTTTATTTCTCTTAAATTCTAAAAAGAATATTGATGCATTTCTACATCGGATTTAAGGAATACCATCTATTTTATGTTAAAGAAATATTTTTTCCTTTAATTTTGAAATATTCTTATTCAGTAAAAAATATTTTCTAAATATTAGAGAAAGTAATTTGATTCCATATTATATGCAATAGTCAATAATTTAATTTAATTATTTTCCCAAGTTGCATATAGATGCACATATATATTTGATAAACATACGTTATTTTATATATTTTTTATGCTCCTTCTCAAAATAGTAATGTATTTTCATTCAGAGCCTTTTATCATATTACTTCATAACATACAATATCAGACAAATAAAGGTGCACAAAATGGTGTCTGTAGGAATTTGTAAAGTCTTTTATAATATTTATAGATACTTTATGCAATTTATTTATTAATTATTGAGTGATATTCAATACATTCAACAAAGTATTTAATTATATTGTAAATAATTTGAAATTAATAATGTGCTTTTATATTATAGAGTGGTTTTGGGTAACTGAACCAAGTGCTACAAAAGAAGGTATGCCCATAAATATTTGGTTTTCAGACTGACATAAACTGATTTGAACATTCAATCAAAAGATAAATTTTAAACAAGAAATAGATTTAGATGATTTTCAAACCCTTTATAGTTTTGGGACAATTTTCACGTAAAAAAAAAAACTGAAATTACCTTACTGATTATACGAATGCAAATTACATTTTAAGATGTATTGTATTTAATAAAAACTATTGGTACTTATGCTTACAGGTACAGCCATTGAAAGGAAAACCAAATTGTTACGAAATATTTATACATTAAAATTATTATAAATCAATTTATTTAGTGAATTGCTATATTTAACAAATTTCAAGAAAAAGTTTTTAAATATTTTAAGTTACAGAATATTTAAATGAAATAATACTATTTTTACTTGTATCATTGAGTGCTTCATATTTACCTATATCAAAATACTTTTAATCATTTTTTTTAAATAAATTTTCAATTTGAATAATTTTTTAGAAATACTTTTATATAAATTAATATAAATTTATTTATAAAAAATTTATTATTTTTCATTAATTATTTTTAAAAAGGTATATTTACATGAAATAATACAATTTTTTCATTTGTATGACTCAGTGATTTATTTTTCTTATATTTGTAGTTCCTGCCAGGCATTCCAGAATTGGTGAGAAAACAAACTATAATAATTATATTGTTTTATAAGCAACAATTTATTTATAAAATCAGTAAAATTCAAGTTGAAAAGTATTATAGCTTGTGATTTATTCACAATTAGAATTAAACTGCAATCTACAATTTAATTAATGGCCCACGATTCATATTTTCGAAATTATTAAGGTAAAAATTTAAACTACAATATACATTGTCCCGTTGATTAGAAATTGTAAACGAGTTGTGGAATTAATTTTAAATATTGTATTCATTTACAAGTTACTTTTTCATGAATTACTATCAACTAACACATACAATTATTTAATAATTAAAATAATTTTTATATACATTTGCATATAGGATTGATTTTTTTTTTCTATTTCAAAATGAATTTAAAACAGATTTTTCTGATTGATATGCGACATCAGCAATCAAATAAATGGAGGTAGGGGGGGCGAACAAAAAAAAATTTTCCAAGTGAATAAATACTTTTTTTAATTATATATACGTTTTTATTTCAATTAGGGTTTTTTTTTTTTTCGCGTAAGATTAAAAGTAATGCATTAATTTTTTAGTCAAATATTTAATTTCTGAGGGATTAAGAAATATAAATTAGAATATCGATGCGATTTTTAATCTTATACTAATTTCAAAACAATATTTTAAACCTAAATATTTAAAATTACGTTATTTATTCGCGAACCATTTTATTTCATATGATTTAATTTGCAATCTAAATTTTATTACCTCCATCTATGAGACATTGTATGAGAGCATTTATGCTCTAATAAATTTCTTATATTTTATACATGAATATTATGAATTAAAAAAAAAAGAAATCTTTAAATATATTTGTTTTTATGTTTCAAGTATTTCATTATTCACTTACAAAATTATTAATTGTCTCATTAAAATATTTTTTTAAAAATAACTTTAAAAAATGGATTTCACTTTCAAAAATATCGTCCGTTTTGAACCGTTTTTGCATGAAAATTTAACTTATGAAAAGAAATTTGATTTCTGAATATTTGGTGTAGTGTGTTAATGTTTCTGTGAGTCCTTTTAAAAATGTACCCTGTATTTTCAACTTTAATGGCATATATCATCTGAGAATTCCGTTGAAATTTAAATATTATTAAAATATATCAAATATCCTGAGTTTCGAATGCAACTATTATCATGAAAAATCAAAAACGTACATTTGATTTTGAAGATGGTCGTGTATCTGTTACGCCTTTTGTAATCGGCAAATTAAAAAATATTTTCTTTAGCAAGAAATGTCATTTCAAATTGTCAAGTAAAGTTATTTCGAATTATCAAGTAAAGTCATTTCAATTAATTATTTTAATACACAGATTGTAAATTTTATAATTTTATTTATGTTAGCTTTTGCAAATTTTGTGATATATTATATGAAATGTAAAAATTACTTAAAATTCATTTTCTTTTTAGATTGGGTAACACATGGCGCAGGATCTACTGATGCATGTAAGAATATGATTCAGAAACTTCTTTCACTTGATGTAAATTGTTGATCATTCGAACATTTCTAGGCTTTTATATTGTTACAATGCCCCGACAACAAATATTATAATGTGCCTACATAGTTAATAGGAAAAACTTTCAATTTCTAAATTATTCAACTCTGCCTTATGCACTTTTATATCTTTGTTTGGATGCCAGTGAAGTTTAATAAAATCTTGAAACTCTTTTGATATAAATTAATCTAAAAGATCAATAAGTAATGTAAATTTATTGCTTAAACCAGGTGTCTCCAAAATTTCCAGCCTTAGGGCCTCCAGTAAGTACCAAGGGCCAAAACCGTTTTAATTTTTCTGCCATTATCTATAATTTCTAGACTAGTCGCCGGTACGCGCTTTTGAGCGAGCATACGCTTGCTAAATGCGCTGCGTATTATGCTTGTCATTAAGCTTTATCTAGCAAGTAAATAAAACCGAGTTATTATCATTCGTGTTTTTTTTATCCAACTTATTATAGCAACAATAAGCTTATTGCTGTCGCGGGCTGGATTGATGACATTGGCGGGTCGGAATTTGCCCGCGGGCCGTAGTTTTGGAAACCTTCTGGCTTAAACCATTTCACTTGAACATGCTTTTCAATTCATTTATAATTTGACATAGGGTTTTTTTTAATGTAAATTCCTTTTCAATAATAAGTGAATGGAACTTGATATTTATAAAAAATTTGCGGATAAAATATTTGTTTAGTAAAAATTTTCAACTCTTCAATATACAATTTTTATCATTGTTTGAAAGCCAATGAAGTTTAATAAAAACCTTGAAATTCTTTTAGTAATAATTAAAACTATTTTTAAGGGCAATTTTTCTCCACTTGTTATGCATTGCATCAGTTCCTGTTCACGGAAGTGCTATATTTTCTAATATTAATTTCACATTTTAGTTAAATATTTATTTTTGTATTCCAATGGGATGACTAGTAATGTTTTTATTGGCTTTACAATTATAAATCAAGGACAACTCGCAAGGAAAATAGTATGCCTTTTTATTGTCACGAGGATAAAATGTTTATCTTTATGAGCGGAAATTTACGAATTTAAATTTCTATATCTAAATTTTTAACTTATTTCTACTACTTTCTTTGAATTATCACTAGTATCAATATGATACTTTGTACACAAAAATTAACCTAAACTTTTATAATTTTATTGATTCTGCAAATAAATACAATTTTTTAATTAAAAATTTTAATTTCATTTAGTGAATTGCAATTAACATGAATAAATTAAACTAAACATTTATAATTTTATTGATTTCTGTAAATAAATCGAAGTTTTTAATTTAATTTAGCGAATTGCAATTAATTTTATCTTATTCAAATTAATTTGAAATGAATATTGGCTACATAAAATATTCATGTGGAACTATTTTATTCTTTTTTCTAGCTGGACGTCGTAAAAGATATACAAAAAAAATTGGTATACATTTAAATCATTCTTTTCTTCATTAATTTTTCTTAATAATTTTGCTGGTGATGTTAGTTTTAAAACTTTTGTTACATATTGGAATTTATTTAATCATATCTGTATAATTCTCTTAAAATAAAAAAAACACACAAAACATTTTAAATCAAATTATATTATTTATTTAAATTTCAGGGTTAAAAATATTTCATTTATTTTAATTATGAATTATTTCAAATTTGCAGAAAATATTTTTCATATATGTAACAATAAATTTTATTTATTATTAAACAACCCTTTTTCAAATTCATTGGTTGCCTATAGATACACTGGCATGTTTGATACTCATATATTATTTGATATATGTTTAATGTTGCTCTTTAAAATATTAATTTCTTTTTATCCAAGTAAACAAGTAATATAAAAAAAAAATTTTTAAAGTCAATTCCTACTTCTTTTTCACTATATTGCAGAAAGTCCTTTATGAATTATTTTATTAGTTTATCTGGCGCCATCTATTATTAGATGCATGCAACTTAAATCTAAAAAAACTAAAATTAATTAATTAAATTTAATTACTGAATTAATATTTGAAATTTATCAAGTGTCATCCACTACGAGTTAAAAAAAAAAAAATTGTATTTGAACTTGAGTGGATGAATAAAAAAGTATTTTATGAACGACTGAAAATTTGAACAAGATATATATAGGAGAGTGTGAGCTAATAGAAGGAATTGAAATAAACTTAAACAGACGTAAATTTCGTTACTTTAAGTATTTATTTTTACTATTTCATGACATTTAATGTCAGGTAAAGAAAGGCGAAGAACATATCTGTATAAATTAGGGGACAGAATTTAAAATTACTTACACAATCTTTATAAATTTTGTTATCGAGTATAAAATGATATGCATTATACTCAACAAATTATACAGTGATGTTGTAAATAATTTGAAATTAATAATGTTCTTTTATATTATAGTGTATTGGTTTGGAACTGCAATACCTGCTACAGAAGAAGGTATGCAAATACGTACCTGATTTTCTGACTGACAAAAGTGATTTGAATATTTAATCTAGAAGATCAATTATTTATCTAAGAATTAGGCTTCAGATTTTATTAACGTTTGTTGTTAGTGAAAAATGTTCAATTTTAATTATTTTAAATTACATTGCGGCTTGTTCGAATGCAAATTTAATTTTATAGATACAGTTTTTAGTTTTTAATAAAATGTCAAACAAAATATATAAAAACAAACTCTAACGTGACAATCTTATGTCAATTATTTCCTCTTAAATTCTTACAAAACAAATTATAGACAGATAAATCTGTTGATACACGATAAAACATAGTTTGATTTTTATCTGTATACCTTAAAAGCGGTCTTCTTATAGCTAATTTGGTTGTTATGTTTTCAGACACAAACGATGAAAAGAAAGAAATTGAATTAGGAAATATTTACATATATTGAAATATTTCAATCAATTTATTTAAAAAAATGTGTAAATGGAATATTTTTTAAATAATTTTATTTAAATGAATTTATATCATAAAATGTTTACATGAAATAATACAACTTTTTCATTTGTATTACAGAGTGATATATTTTTCTTATCTTTGCAGCTCCAGTCAAGCAGTCACAAATTGGTGAGATAGAAAACTATAATAATTGTAGTGATAAATATACAACAGTTTGATTATGAATCTATAAGCTCAAGGGAAATAATTTTATTACATACGACTGTATACACAAAAATTCACTTAGGGAAATATGTTCTAAAAATGCAAGCCAATTATTTTTTCTTATATTCTAACAAAATAAATTATCAATGGATAGAGGATAAATGATAATAAAAATTTTTGATTTTTGTCTGTATTTATAGAATACATATTGAAACACGGCCGTGTTATAGCTAAATTGGTTGTTATGCTTTTAGATAGAGACGTTGAAGTGAAATAGATTGAATTAATAAATTTTTTCATATATTAAAATACTTTCAATCAATTTATTTAATTAATTTGTAAATTGAATAAATTTCTAAAAACATTTTATTTAAACAAATTTATATTATAGGCTATTTACATGAAAAAATAAAATTTTTACATTTGTATGACTCGGTGATTTTTTTTTTTTTTTTCTTATCTTTGCAACTCCAGTCAAGCAATCAATAATTGGTGAGATAGCAAACTATGATAATTAAAGTTATAAATAAACAACAGTCTGTTTATATATCAGTAAACATAAAGGGAAAAGGTTTTATTGCTTATGGTTTATTCACAATTTGAATTAAACTGCAGAGTTTAATTTATTTAATGGCACACGATTCAAATCTTCAAAATTAAAAAATTTAAAAATTGAACTACAATATATATTGTCACAGTAATAATAAATTTAAAAGAGGGTGGATTAATATCGAATATTGCATTCATTTACATGTTTTTCCTTCGTGTATTACTACCAACTAATACATAAAATTATTTAATAATTAAAATAATTTTTTTGTATATTTACTTATATAGTTGGGGTTTTTTTCCTTTATTGCAAAGTAATTTAAAAATGTTTCTTATCGTTTTGGGTCATGAGCGACCATCAAAATAAAGTTATGGAAAGATTATCCATTGCTCATTGCGAACAAAAACAATTATTTTGGAAGTAAATAAAAATTTATGTAATTATATATTTTTAAATTTCTTTAGGATTTTTGGTCACGTATGATGAAATGTACTGCATTAATTTTCAGCCAAATATATAATTGATAGGATTAAGATATATAAAGTAGAATATCGATTTGATTTTTAATGTAACACTAATTATAACAAAATTTTAAACCTAAATATTTAAAATTACTTTATTTATTTGCAAGTAATTTTATTTTATATGATTTAATTTTCAATCAAAATTTTATAGGCTACTTGTATAAAACATTGCATTAGAGCATTTAAGCTGTTATAAATTTCACATAGTTTATAGATGAATATTAAGAATGAAAAAAAGCATCCTTAATTATATTTTATATTAGGTTTCAATCATTTCATTATTCTATTACAAAATTAATAATCATAGCATTAAAATATTGTTTTAAAAAATAGCTTTAAAAATATGGATTTAACTTTCGAAAGAACATCCGTTTTAAAACGTTCTTGCATGATAATTTAGGTTATGAAAATAAAATGGATTTCTGAATATATGGTTTGGTGTGTTATGTTTCACTGAGTCTTTGTAACCTGTAAATGTAACCTGTAAATGTAACCTGTATTTTCGTCTTTAATGTGGCATATAACATCTGACAATTCCGTTGAAATTCAAATATAATATCAAATAACCTAGTTTAATAATATCCTAATATAATAGTTTCGAATGCAACTATTATCATGAAAAAAACAAAACGTGCATTTTCTTTTTGAAGATGATCGTGTTCCTATTATGTCTCACGTAATCGGCAAAAAAAAAAAATTGGCTTCTTGAGCAAATAATGCCATTTGAAATGATTATTGATTTTAATACAAATATTTTAAATTGATAATTTTATTTATATTAGCACTTGCAGATATACACAGTCCAGACACATTAATGTGACCACCTGTCAAAAGCCAGAATAACCACCTTTGGCAGAGCGGACCGCTGCGAGACGTGCAGGAAGAGAGTCTGTTAGGTTTCTGAAGGTGTTCACTGGGATGTTGAGCCATGCCGACTCCAGTGAACCATATTCATATAATTATCCAGTGAAAGTAGGTGGTGGTCACATTAATGTAACTGGACTGTGTAT
>BPLR01016841.1:0-32552 GCA_021605095.1 Caerostris extrusa
GATAGCTGACGTAATTTAATCAAGCAAAACCACGTGACGCCATTATTGCAAGTTGATTGGTCATGAAAAAAAAGGACACAATGGATGGCGATATTTCTTCTCGAATGAGTGGTCTTTTCTTCTTCTTCAGAGATTTGAACAATCATCGGGGCTAATACAATAGATTAGCGATTTTTTATTTTCAATGACTAGAAAAGAAAATGGCGACGGTTTCATTTAAGAAATCCAGCTTCCCTGTAACTATAACAGATAGTTGCACAAAGTATCAATTAACAGTACTCGAAATTGCCCTTATAGATATAAAAAATGGTTTGCCGTTTGAGGGTAATGTACAAATTCCTTTATTTTTTTCTCTCTTTTGGTTAAGCCTTTTTTTGTGGAAAAAAGAATTCTTTAATTACAAATCTATCGCTTTTGCTTTTAAGTGTAATGTAAACTTGATAAATTGAAATAGATGATAGCCTCAAATTGTTTTTTCAGTGGACTTAAAAAAATTATGTTTTTTATTTTTATTTTTGGGAAGATGGGCGTCTCGGAATAAAGCATATGCTACTTTTTTACATTGCTTTTATCTTTTAATGGCTTCTCTCAATGTAAAACCTTGTTTAACTTGAATATTTTTATAATCTTATTTATACATCAGACACAGAATATTGTAGCTTGCATACCATGAATATCCCTGGCTATAGTCTTCAAGGATTGCGTGTCGTATAGAAGAATAGTCTGACTCACCAAATAGTCTGACTATTGATGCAAAATTCTAGTGTTCACTGCTACATTTGTTATCGAGGTACTCCTTGGCTCTGAAAGCAGTGAAAACAAAACAAACTGCCAACTTATTTGAAAATATGGTCTATTTTACCATAATTTACACTGGACAATTAGTCTTGAAACGAATGCGATCAAATAAAATAAAATTATGCAATTATTTTTCTATCATTAAAGAAAATCTGTAAATTAATTTCTCAAGTTTGTAGCATAAAAATAGTGGTTGGGCCATATTCATTTTTAATACCCGCTTTCTTTGTAGAATTTACCGAGTGGGAAGATTAGCAGGTCCATGTGCTGCCCGTCGTTTTGAATGCAGCCCAAACGAAAGTACTTTAAAATTATCTGTAATATATATATATATATATTCTTTTAATAAAGCTGGTAATACAAAAGACATACATCTTTATGTCATAAGTCCATGACATGAAAAACAGACTACCACCCTTGAACAGTGCCTTTACACATTTGCGCCACTCGGAACTCCCTACCATCAGGTCCACCCCATCGACCAGGCCCGTATATTCATCTAGGGACCAACCGATATGCTCACGTGCCCACGAGAGTCGCTGCAAGCGATGTCGTTCTTTAAAGTGGGTTTCCGAACCACTAACAACGCATCCGGTTATTTGATGGAATTTACCACTGTCGACCACTATTAATTATATATATATATATATATATATATATATATATTTACTTTATATATCTAATACCATATAACATAATAAACTAGTAAGTAAAGAATTAAATGGGTATCGTAAGTAGTGTAAAATATTTTGTTCAATTTGGTTGTAGTTAAATGCAAATTTGAATAATCAAATGTTTTAATTTTAATGCAAGTAGTGTAAAATATTTTGCTCAATTTGGTTGTAGTTAAATGCAAAATTTGAATAATCAAATGTTTTAATTTTTATGCACTGTTTTTCTTTTCAAGCTTTAAAAAAGATTTTGTTCTCTAAAAATGCTTTGATCTAAAAATCCTTACTTATTTTAATGTATTATTTAGCAAGAACCATATTTGCGCGTTTGACGTACTTTTTAAAATGGAACATTTTATTGACAATAAATATCTTAAAGATAAAGAGATAAATAGGAAACCTGAAACCAAGCCAACTACTTTTATCGACAAAAAGATTTGATCTCCCTGTCGACAGTAATGTAGAAAATACAAAAATAAAAATATTTTTTCTGCAGTTTAAATGGTTATTTATTGGATAAACTAAAGCTGGTTCGTGTTGCATTTTTTAAATCTCACATCAAAATCTGAAAATTCCTTATAAATTAAATTTATCATTAAAATTTTTTAAATGAACAAATGCACTGAATTAACTGCAGTTTGAGGTATTTCTATTTCAAATAATTTATTAATGCTACTTAGATTTTGTAGCAGAAATTTTTAAAAGTAAAACGTTTATTTTTTAACTGGTTTACATATTAGTTAATACAGATATACGTTTGCTTCTTTTTTTGTGTAAATAATTACGATTATGAATTCTTAAAAACACACTCCTTGTAATATAGCGTTTTGCATAGTATATTAAAAGGAGTGCAGGTAATATGTACATAGTACTTATGTTAACACTCTCTCTCATATATATATGAACAGTAGGCCTCGAGACTGAAACACAAAATAATGAAGTTCGGCGTTTCCGCTGAAAAACGTTTAATTTGTAATCTATCATCGAGAGGAAATATATTCAGCGCAACACTGTGTAACAATTGACCTATATGTATTTAAATATGTTAAATATTGTATTTGTACTTGTGTACTGTTTGTGTAAATAAAGCTGTGAGTTCTCAAACCTGTGTCTTAAGTCTCAACCCAACCACATCCAGGTACAACCCAGCTGCACTACCGACAACATGACTTTTCCGTCTGCCGTTTAGTTAGAGGCTATTGTGCCAATGAAGATGGAACAGAAGACATAACTGCCCATTAAAATGCATCATTTCAATTGAAGAAACTGCAAGAAACTTAAGAAAAAGTAAGTAATTAACTAAATAGAAGTCATATAGATTTGAGATATACATTTCTGCTAACAATTATTAGTGAGTTTTTGCATTCCTAAATTAAGGCTGAAACTTAAAATAATACAGTCACCGGATAGGATATTGCATTACACATGTAAGTAGATGTACACATATGTACACATGTAATACACGTTGAACAATGTTACACATGTATTACACGTTAAACAATGTTACACATGTATTACACGTTAAACAACGTTTACACTGTAGGGACCTTTTACATTGTTTAACGTGTAATATATTAATTTACTTCATTGGCTCCTTTATAGAAAAATTATCTTTCTTCACTCTGATTCAGCTTATAAAAGTAATTACAGCAAATGAGAATATACTTTTTCACGCGTTGTGTTAGAAATGAAATAATTTATTTTCATTTGCAATTCTAAGCGGCATGATGTTCAACTGGCTAGCGCTCTGTCCCTTGTAACTACAGACTTCAGGTTCCGAATCCTGGTGGTGGCATAGATGTTTGTGATTTGTTCTTGAATCCACGTTAACCTGCACCACTCGATTTAAGGACCTAAAAAGTGTGCACAAAAACGACCGTAGAGAGATAAACCAAATGTTTTAGTTTTAAATTTACAAATGTATTTTTAACAATCACCTCATGTACTCTAGAAGAAAAAAAAAAAACGATTTGAAAGTTAAAAAGTAATGCTTCTACTATTTACTGGCGTATATTGTAAATTTGAAAAAAGTCCAAAAAATGCATGGATAAATGATAAAATTTTCCATTAATATTAAGCTAGCTAAGATATTTTGTTACTACTGTAGAGAGAGCTTCATATTCCACAAGTGAACCTATTTTTGCATTAAAATATGTATGTTCCTTTTTCATACAAAATCTCTGTTCATATTTTAGATATTTTTCACAAATATACTTTAAAAGTCTTCAAATATATTTCATAATTTATAAAAGTAAAAGTAGTTTTATTGTTTACTGGATTCAAATTAAATGCTCAAACCATATAAATATTTTTGCAAATTGACATTAAAAAGAAACACCACAAAGTCTAAAAGCTGGAAGACTGGCAAACTGAATGTGAAAAGGCCGGTAAAAACATCACAGAATAAGATATACCAAAAACAGAGAAGAACTCTCCTCCATAAACTGTCCAACGCCCCAAGCGGTGAGGGATTTGCGTACGCTGCCATCCACATCAAAAACTCAATAAAATATTTTCGTCACGCGGAATATATTTTTAAAATACCAAACGTGTTCTTTGTCATGTGAAAGGCACTGCTGAAGGTGGAGGGTGGGGGTGGAGAAACAAAAGAATAAATCGTCCGTCGCAGATTGATGGACTTTTTAAAAGTTTTCCAAAGACGTCAGACAACAAGGAGAGAAAACGATCTCGTTTAAATTTGAAAGCAGCCAAAACAGAGAGGGAATTTTGAGAGAGACCTGCAGTGAAAAATAAATTCCTACTTTTTTTTTTTATTTTGGTTTGTGATCTTGAGTGAAAGGGAATTATTTGCGCCGGCGATGCGTGTGTGAAATATGTGCAGAAAAGATCTCTCATATTCATTCTGAGGAGGAACGTTTGGTAGTTTCCTCTGAGGAAGAAGGTAAGTCTGCGAAAATTGTTCTCAAGGAAGAATTCTTTCACTTTATTGTATTTATTTTTTTGAAGTTGAGTGGATTCTTTTTTTTTTTTTTTTTCTTGTCGCTGAACGAAAAATCTAATTATTGAAACAGAAATGTGAATTGTTACACTTTAGCTTTTCCCTCGATATTCTAAAAGTGGAATAGAGCTTCTTAAAAAAAAAAAGTGTAATGCATGAATGCATTTGGAAGTATAATTGACGTAGATGAAATAGCACTTTCAACATTTAAAAAAAATTTTATTGTTATGCCAGAAACCTTTTTGCTCTCAGAACCTTTAATGCATTTTATTCTAATAGAAATAAATACAATCAGTTTTGCTTTTATTTGTTTTAAAAACATATATTTATTTTTAAATCATAAATTTTAATGTTTCTTCTGTCAACCTTTAGAAAAATAACTAATACTTTGAAAAGGCAATAGATTAATATTTTATTAAATGCGTACAGTTACGCATGAAACAAAAATTACAGTTCCAACTTGTTGCTCGAAATCTGGTCGTTATGCCATAAACAGTACAAATCTACCTTAAAACATTATATTTAAGTTACGTACTATCCTTATTATCCCATTCCTTACTATTACATACATGTTTTAGACTTAATTTGCTTTATTTAACTTCTGCAAACACACCAGATTCAATAAAAATTCAATTCAATTCAAGACACTTATGAAATTTAAATTCAATTTTATTATTATGCTTTGGCTTAATAATACTATAATCTGTTATTCCTAAATGATAAACTCAATAAAAATCATAAATTAAAATATATCCATGCGCAGAATATATATTTTTAAATACCAAAGAAGGAACCTAATAATATCTATAACTGGTTGACATACATTAATTGTGCAATGTGTAATATTTGTTTTTAGTAATCCTATAAGTTTACCTTAGGTTTAACCAATTGGTTTACCTCTAAATATAGAACCATAATATTGCAAGACTCAAAACAGGCCAAGAAATGCCTAGATAAATGATAAAATTTTCCATTAATATTACTATTCTAGCGATGATATTTTTTACTACATAGTTTAGATCTTCGTACACTACAAAAGTAAATCAATTTTTGCATTAAAATACGTCAGTTCACCTTTTCAAAATTTCTGTTCAAAATGGATATTTTCATAAATGTATTTTTAACAAACCCCAATATCATCTTTTATGATTTCTAAAACGTAATCACAAGTAAAAAGTAATTACAAGTAAGTACTTTAATTGTTTATTGGCGTGAAATTAAATTCTAGAACCACAAAGTTAAAAAAAATACTTTTCCAAATTGACATTACAAAAAACACCACAAAGTCTAAAAGCTGAAGACTGGCAAATTGAATGTAAAATTGCCGGTAAAAACATCACAGGATAGAAATACCAAAAAGAACTCAATAAACGGACCAAAGCCTCCCAAACGGTGAGGGATTTGCTCAACGCTTCCATCCACAAATCAGAAACTCAATAAAAATATTTTCGTCCGGGCGCGGAATATATTTTAAAATACCGAATGTGTTCTTTGTCGTACGAAAGGCACTGCGAAGGGTGGAGGCGGGGGGGAGAAATAAAAGAATAAATCGTCCGTCGCAGATTGATGGACTTTTTAAAAGTTTCCGAAGACGTCAGACAACAGGAGAGAAAACGATCCCATTTAAATTTGAAAGCAGCCAAAACAAAGATGGAATTTCGAGAGAGACACTGCAGTAAAAAATAAATTTCTGTTTTCCTGTCTGTTTTGTTTTGGTTTGTTATGGTGAATGAAAAGAATTATTTGCGCCGGCGATGCGTGTGAAATATGTGCAGCAGTTCTTCAGATGATGTAGAAGAGACCTCTGATGTTCATTCTGAAGAGGCACGTTTGTGAAGTTTTCTCTGAGGAAGAAGGTAAGTCTCACAAAATTGTTCGAAAGGAAGAATTCTTTCACTTTATTGTAATGCAGTAACAAATTTTTGAAGTTGAGTGGATTCTTTCTTTTTTTTTTTTTTTTTTTTTTTTGTCTTGTCTCTAAACGAAGAAAAATAATTATTGAAAAGAAAATGACATTTTACACTTTAGCTTTTCCCTCGATGTACGAAGTGAAACAGGGCTTCTTAAAAAACGTTCACGAATGCATTTGAAATATAATTGATGTAGATGAAATGGTACTTTCAACATTTCATCTCAAAGAATTTTATCGGGCGTTAGAAAATCTTTCATTCTGCCTTCATGCAGAGCCTTCATGCTTTTATTCTAGCAGTAATAAATATAATCCGTTTTGAATTATTTTTAGAAATCATAAATGTATTTTTAAATCATACACTTTAATGTCATTTCGGCCATTGTTTAGAAAAATAACTAATGCGTAAAAAGTGCTATTTGACTAATTTTTATCTCAAAGATCAGAGTTACATATTAAACATAAATTATAGTTCCAATTTGTTGTTCGAAGTCTGGTTATTAAGCCATCAACAATAAAAATGCACCTTAAAAAACATTATTTATATTACATGCCAATAATATAATTTCAATTTACATATTATGTTTTAATTTAATTTTATTGTTTGCTTTAATTGATCGAATATATTTAAGGTTGGTTGATTGGTTGATATATTTAAATTCACCATCATCATCAATGATCAAAATCATTTGATCCTTTTTCTTTTTGATATCTTTATAAGTACGCCAGAAAATGGTTGGCAGAAATAAATGCATAGTACATCCAGAAAAACGATAAATAACAAGATTAATCAGCTTACTCTACAGATGAAGTTTTATGTTTGATTCGGATCTCTTTCAGATAACCTTATCAGAGAATTTAAACAGTGTTTGCAGTGTCCAAATAAACAACGCACAAAAAAAAAGAAAAAGTTAAGAGGAAGAAAAGTAAAAGAAAACAGCAAGCAGCAGTAAATTTTTCCAGCGAGTCTCTCCTCAGAAAATAAAAGAACGTGTTCTGCTGGCAGACTCGTGAGAGGGCGTCATAAATGCTACTAAGCGCGTTTCAACAAAGCACACATCTAGAAAAATACAAAGCCCATGTTTGAGTTGGTTCAATCACGACACGAAATGTTTGCCCTGCGCGAATATCGAAAAACACAAAAGACCTTCCACTTTTATTGCTTTCTCGTCTTCCCGGAAAGATTTCATTCTCTTGCGCACATCCAACAAACACAAGAAGAAAAAAGAAAAGAAAAAAAGAAAGGATCCATCCTTTGAATTGCAATTGAAAAGTGCTTCTTTTCAAGAAACACTTTTCTTGGCAAGACTGCTCCAGAACTCTTCTGCTAAGCCCTGGGTGACGCAAGAGCACCCGCTTAATTGGCTGTCATGATAGCTGACGTAATTTAATCAAGCAAAACCACGTGACGCCATTACTACAAGTTGATTGGTCATGAGAAACAAAGGACACAATGGATGGCGATATTTCTTCTCGAATGAGTGGGTTCTTTCTTCTTCAGGGATTTGAACAATCATCGGCGTTAATACAATAGATTAGCGATTTTTATTTTCAACGACTGGAAAGAAAATGGCGACGGTTTTAATTTAAGAAATCCAGCTTCCTGTAACATAAACAGATAGTTGCACAAAGTATCAATTAACAGTACTCGAAATTGCCCTTTTAGAATAAAAAAAGGGTTTGCCATTTAAGGGTAATGTACAAAACTTTTTTTTTTTTTTTACTTTTTTGGTTAAAGCCTTTTTTTTTTGGTGGAAAAAAAGAATTCTTTAATTACAAATCCATCGCTTTTGTTTTTAAGTGTAATGTAAACTTGATAAACTAAAATAGATGATAGCCTCGATTTTTTTTGTAGAGGACTTAAAAATATATGTTTTTATTTTGAGAAGATGGGCGTTTGGAATTAACTATATTATTTTTGCATTGTTTTATCTTTCAAAATGGCTTCTCTCTTGTGAGACCAGGTTTAATTTGAATATTTTTAAAATCCTATTAATACATAATTAATATAAGTCGAATATTAATTATGTATTAATTTTAAAAATATTCAAAATCATAAATATTTATATGTCATAAATAATGACATATATATATTCTGTGAGCTATATATGACATATATATGTCATAAATAGCTCACAGACGGATAGGTAGTGTTGCTACTGTTTTCAAGGAAGAGATTGAGTGGCGGATAGGAGAAAATCTGGAAAACTCTCACCAAAAAGTCTGGCCATTGATATGAAAGTATTCCCCGTTATATTTATCATCGAGTCTCCTTTTTTTTTGAAAGCAGTGAAAATTAAACAAATTGCCAATGTATTCGTAAATGTGCCCCATTGAACCATTATTCCCACTGTACAACTGATCTTGAAAGCGAATATGAATAAAGAAATAAAACTATGTAATTATTTTCTCTTATCATTAATTATTCAATCTAGAAATTAATTAATCTAGTTTGTAGCATAAATTTAGTGGTTAGGTCATATGATTTTTTTAAATCTTCAACACAGGAATTTACAGGATTATGAAAATTATTTGCTCATGTGGTGTCTGTACTTTTGGACGCAGCCCACACAAAAGTACTTTAAAACTATCTATAATATATATATATATATATATATACTACTAATGCAGCTGGCAATACAGACCCAGTTAATCTTTACGCCATAAGCAAAGGCTGCACCGCTATTATTTTTTAGCACTACCCAGGGGGTACGCGTAGCTTGAAGATTACCGAGCGGAATAACAATCAATGCAGATGTTTCTTCTAATTCAGTTGTAATTACAGAGACAGTTAACTTTTATGTCATAAGCAAGGGCTGCACCACTGTTACTCATTGAGAACAGGGTGCAGCCCTTGCTTGGGGTGAACCCAGGGCAGTAGCTTGTAGCACATGTAGCTTGAAGATATGCTATGGACGCGAATATTATTACCCCATAACGCTCTACGATTGTATTAAAACCGAGACCTACGGTTTTAAGGTTTATTCCCTTTACTCTTACAAACATCGAACACGGAACCTGTAGTACTAAGCGCCAGAGCGCAAGTAACTAGGCCATCAGGCCTCATTAATTAACTTTACATAATATTTATTGGGTGCATATATATATATATATATATTTCTATATGTACTGTATATATATTTAATTTTTTTTCTTCTTTACATGAATAATACTAAGTAATGAATTATATATATGGGTATTATACATAAATAATGAGTGATATATTTTATTCTATATGGTTGTAATTAAATGCAAAAATTGAATAATCAAAATGTTTTGCTTTTTTTTATTCACTTTTTTTTTTTTTTTTTACATTTAAGCTTAAAAATTTTTTTCTCTAATATGTTATAATGTAAAAAAGGCTAACTTATTACAATATATTATTTAGTAAGAACCACATTTGCTTGTTTGGCGAACTTTTAAACTAGAACGTTATTGGCAATAAATAGCTTACAGATAAAAAGAAAAATAACTAAAATAGAAATCCTGAAACAAAGCCAACTTTTATCGACAAAAACTCTGATCTTCTAGTCTACATTAATATTAAATAAAACACTTTTCTGCAGTTTAAATGGCTATTTACTGGTCAAAACTAAAGTTGGTTCCTGTTACCAGTTTTAAATCTTACATCAAAGTCTGAAATTCCATATAAATTATCAGTAATTTTTCTTAAACTAGTACTGTACTAACTACAGTTTGTGCATTCCTATTTGAAAATAATTGATTAATGCTGTTTTTAATTTACTTATATTTTTTAGTGAATTTTTAAAAAGCAAAATGAATATTTTTAACAGGTTTACATATTCTTTATAAGATCTATTTTTTTCTTTCTTATTTGTCTAAATAGTTATATTTATATGAATTCGCAAAACTTCTATATTATTGTTACATCGTACTTTTTTACTGTAAATCATGTGTATGTTAATAAATATGTATATAGATACATATATGCATCTCTCTCTCTTTATATATATATATATATATATATTTATTTATTGACATATACGTATATACATATATATGTATGTCGGCACTCTATGTCTTAGGTTTCGGGTTCGAATCCCAGATCTGCCATGGATGTTTGATTTGTTTCGGAATCCACTTTAAACCATATGACTCTCTCTGAAACGACTTTTGAACTCTGATACGACTGTTGAGGGTTGAGCGTAGATCTGACTTCCTTTCCTCGTTAAAAGAGAACATCTCATGTTTCGGAATATGCCAATAGGCAGACGGACATGACCCACCATTGAGCTGTTGAAGAAGATTACAGTTAATTCCTCTCTCCTTTTTTAGTGGGCTTTACGGCCGAGTGTCTAGTGCTCTGGCGTTAGGTGTCACAGTTTTCGAGTGTGAGTCCCGGCTGTGCTGTGGATATTTGCAGTGGTTCGGTCCCGATCTGATAGGACTGTAGAGCGAGGTCGACAAACCTATCCCTAAACCTTGGGCTGACAAACCTATCCCTAAACCTTGGGCTGACAAACCTATCCCTAAACCTTGACTGACAAACCTATCCCTAAACCTTGGGCTGACAAACCTATCCCTAAACCTTGGGCTGACAAACCTATCCCTAAACCTTGGGCTGACAAACCTATCCCTAAGCCTTGGGCTGACAAACCTATCCCTAAACCTTGGGCTGACAAACCTATCCTTAAAAACGAAAAATATCCTGTTAGAAAAGACCTGTTAGAAGAGACCTCCGACATTCATTCTAAGGAGGAACGTTTGGAAGTTTTCTCTGAGTAAGAAGGTAAGTCTCAGAAAATTTTTCGCAAGGAAGAATTCTTTTACTTTATTCTAATGCAGTAACGATTTTCTTTTGAAGTTGAGTGGATTCTTTCTTTCTCAGTTTTAGCTTCTCCCAAAGCCAAGCGCAACTCAAGCACTAATGAATATTTTGACGTTAAATTTCACACAGATGTCAAGGACAGTACAGCAACCTAAAAAGAAAAAAAAATTGAAATTAAAAATTAAAAATTGGTTTTAATTTTTGGACACAGTAATATATCTGAATTTTTTTACATCGTTCATTTGCTAATATTGTCACAAGGAAAATTGATTTTCGGAGCGCCTGAATAATTCGAACAATTTCATTCTATCCTAAAAATATCAACGTTTTATATTTTAGTATTTTGTCAATGGTAAATTTCGCCGGTCATGGTAACCAAATCTAGCCAGATGAACTAATGCCATTCACTTCATAGGAAATTGTTAATAATTACAACCATATCGTAAAACTATTAAAAACATAAATCTGAATTTTTTTTTTAAAGTTCTTTTGTTAATATTGTCACAAGGAAAATGAATTTTCCTGATACTGAATGATTCGAGCAAATTTATTCTTTCCTAAAAATATCATCCTCTAAGAATATTATTCAATTTATCAATATTGATTGGAGGAAAAATTGATTTTCGTGCCTAATGATCTTATATGACAAAACTAAGTGATTCAGAATGAAATGAACTAATGTTAAAATAAAAGGAAAACTGTTTTAATGTATCTGCCATTATTAGCAAAAAAAAAACATTTATAAAAGTCCTTAAAATTGAAAGATTTTTGCTATCGCAAATGATTCAATATCTTACAAAAAAGAAGTCGTTTAACCATTTGATGAAAACCTTAAATATTTTATTTTAGATTAATAGAAGAACATCGTGATTTCGTATCATTACTTATTCAGACATTTTTTTTTTTTTTACGAGCAATATTATTTAAGGATAAAGACTTCGAAAGAAAGATTTGACAATTATTTCTTATTATGATGATTATCATTCTTTGGAACTATTAATGTTTCCTCGACATTGTTATAAGTGTTTCATAAAATGAATGTGTTCTTTTTTTCATTTTTGGCAGGGCTCATATTATTAATATGATAACTTTTGTAATAAATACAATTTTTCTATAAATGCATTGTTTGTTTATATTTACGAAATAGTGTAGCAATCGTATAAAGCATTTAGGATATGGTCCTTCTTTTATAAAGTTATTGTATTTTTTTTTTCTTTTTACTCTTACAAAAGTAGTTTGCCAAAGGGGTCAAATATCAACTAATAAGAAGGAAATGATGTCAACAGGCTTACCAATTATGTTTCTCATATGTGATGAGTATATTAAAATGTTCTCATTTTAATTAAAGGACTATATTTCTAACTTAGATTTGCGTAACTTATACCCAAATTTCGCAATGCAGTCATTTGCTATCTTGATTTTCAATGTATATAATAAGTAGTAATGGGATAATAGACCTTAGAATAATTTACCTCAGAATATTTACTACAATGCTATTTAGTCAATAAAGCATGTGCATAAAGCAAGTAATTTAAAACAAATATTTTTAAATATTTCACAAGGCAATCGTATATAATAATAATGCCATTAGTATTATTATATTGAATGTGCTTACAATTTCTATTTGATTTTGATGAAAGTTTTGTACTTCATCAAAGTCAAATCGAAATTCTAGGCATCTTCAATCGAAATCAAATCACTTTTGTAAAGAAAAGGTGGAACAACATCATGATAATATCAGAACTGATTTAGCAATTCAACTATTGAAGTTGAAACTTGTTGTAGAAAGGTCATAAGTTAATATATTGACAATTGGATAAATATTACTATTCAAAGTTGTTTTCAGAATTGCAAAAATCAGTTCTGCTATGATCCCAGTATTATTCATCCTTCTAAAAGCTACCTTTGAACAGCAATGTTTTCCAATTTTCAATACATTTTCAATTTATGACCTTTTTACGACGAGTTTCAACTGTTGAAGTTGAATATTTTGCATGCAAAATGATCAAATGGTATTCGTAATATTTGCTGTAATCTTTGAACAGCAATCTTTCTCAAATTTTAATACATTAACTTATGACATTCTTACAACGAGTTTCAACTGTTTGAGTTGAATATCTGAACTGTTGAAGATATCTAAATATCGAATAGTTCTGCATTTTCTGATCTTTTAAAGATTTCTTAAGCCTTTTTTGAACTTTTTCCAAGTTTAGTAAGAAACCCAAACCCAAGCCATTATAGCCATCTTCAAACATATTTTAGCTTTCTTTCTAAGAATCTAACATTTATCTAATTTGCATATTTTTGTTATAACATGTTCTCATCTATTTTTTTATTAGTGTTTGCGAAATTACCATATTAACAGCAAATCTTGAAAGCATATACAAAATATTATAAAAATTACAGAAATATATTACATTTAAATGTTAATGTGTTTAAAATGTTAATTTTTTTTATAAGAATATCTTATTTTTGTTCCGTTAATATTTTAAGTTATAACAATTTTAATACTTAAAATTATCAGTATATTTTATTCTTGCATTAAAAAAAAACCTATCTAAAAGTCTTTTAATATTTTTGTATTTTTAAATTTTCAATTTATATTTTGATGATTAATATCGTCTTTTAAAAATATATAAGTAGAAAAATATTTTATTTATACGTCTATGAAACTAATAGTATTTTTTTATATTGAACTGCAAAATTTCAACTTCTTTTATACAAAAATAATAAATTGTTTTCAAGAATTTGATAAAGTAAAATCCTTTAAAGTATAAAATTGATTTCTTTTATATTTATTAAAATAAATTACGAGGTTTATTTTGTTATAGAAATTTAAATTTAAATTTTCTATTTTTCTTAAAATGCAAATGGCTTTCTCTTGAATATGCAATGTCTGGAGAATGTATATTAAAATACTTACCCATTTGAAGATTATATATATATATATATATATATATATAAAGAAATTTCAATACTTATTTGCAAGAAAGTAAAAGCAATTCCTTGATAGCTTAACAGAAGTGTTTATCTAAATTCCAAAATATCATTTTGAAACAAACATAATTTTCCCGCATTTGAAAATAAATATTGATTTTTATCGAAAATACTGTAAACAATTAATAAATAAAATATTGTTTACAAAAACTTCTTATGCATCATCCTTTTACATTACATTTATGAAACACAGCAGTCCATATTTATAAACTGCTTATGAGTGGTTTTTCAGCAAATATTAAAAAATAGATATTATTTTTTTCCTGTTTGACGTAAACATACTTAAAAACTTCATTTCGTACTTAAAAACATCATAAATTAGTTTAATCTGGAATTTTCTGAATTAATTCTTTTGTTTGAAATATCTGTTTTCTCTGCTCCCAAAGGATGCCATCATGCAAACACTCCCAGGGATGCCATCTATAAAGTTAACTAGCTTCTCTCTTATATCATGACAAACAGAAGGACTTTTTAGTATATGTATATAATAACATAACTACCAATTGATACTGCCAATTCAATTGTTTGTTTTTCTTGCCCGATTTCTGTAACTTTATATATTTATCAATTATAATTGATTAAAACATCTTTCTTTCATACCCCATCGTTGTAAAACATTTTATTATAATTTTTTTTGTTCTGTATTTTTATTTCAAAATACTTCATTCTTCATAAAATCCGATATATATATTCTTAATAATCTATTAAATACATTTCAATAATTGATATGGTGTTTTTGGGTTTTGTAAATCAATAGGATTTTAATAAAACTCTTCCTTTCATATTATATCGTTGTGATACATTGTATCATTTTTTTGTTCGGAATTATTTTTGTTTTAATACACTTCATCATTCTTAACATCTTATTGATACATACATATATACATATATATATATATATATATTTTATTAATCTACTGAATAAGGGTATATATTTCTATGGTATTTTTGGGTTCTGCAAATCAAAGAATTTTAAAAAAATCTTCCTTTCACATTACATCGTTGTGATACATTTTATTGTAATTTTTTGTTCAGAATATTACAAAACACTTCATCCTTTTTAAGATCTTATTGAAATACACGTATATATTCTTATAAATCTACTGAATAAGGATATATATTTCTATGATATTTTTGGGTTCTGTAAATCAATAGGGTTTTAATAAAAATCTTCCTTTCATATTACATAGTTGTGATACATTTTATTTTAATTTTTATTCGCAATTTTTATTTCAAAACACTTCATCTTTCTTAACATCTTATTGATATATACAATATATATATATATATACCTTTGAGGTTTGATGTACTTTTGAGTTCTGTAAATCAATAGGATACGACTAAAAATCATCTCTTCATATTATATCTTATGATATAATTTATTTTGTTACGTTTTTTTTCATTTCGATACAATTCCTTTTTTATATCATCCAACAGATTATATATATATATATCTATATATATATATGTAGATATAAATATATTCTTATTTATCTATTAACCATTTAATTTAGTTAATCAATTGAACTGATTGATACGGTACTTTCTGATCTTTGTAGATCAATAGCATTTGTTTAAAAACTTTCCCTTCACATTATATAGTTTTGAGGCAATTTGTTCCAATTTTTTTTTTACAGCGTTTCCATTTCGAACCATTTCATCTTGTGGGCCATTTAAGGCCAGAATAAAAGAAAGTTTGGAAAAAATTCTGTCATTTATGATGTTTAATCTACTGCGATGAAAAAGAACTTATTTCATCCCTATTTGTGACTTGCCTCCTATTTGTGTATTTTGCTGCTGTTGTTTGTACCATTCGGTTTTTTGTGTTCTTATTGTAATGTTGTGTTTATAATTTTGATAAGAATACATTTACTAAACGTAAAATCATTTTTTAAATAAAAACTAATGGTCTTTAAAACATTTAAAACTTTTTCTTTCTTCAATTTTTTTTGTTTGCATAATTAAACAAAATCTGGAAGAAGCTTTATAAGAAGTGTTTTAATTAGAAGAAATTTAGAAACTAACATCTATATAAATGCAATGTTTTTTTCTTATCTTGATCTACAACAACATCTAGACCAAGTCGAAGAACCCGTGTGGTCTCATGGAAGAAGGGAGGGGGGGGGATAGCTTCAGTTGTGATGGAGCACCCTTAGGTCGAAATCTGATCCGAGGAGGTGACTTCCTGGAGGACTACCCTTGAAAAACCGAGTGAAAACCCAGAAAACTCTCTCCCCAAATCCGACCAACGAGGCAAGCTGTTGATCATCAGAAACGCCATGGATTCTCCTCGTTTTCTGAAACAGTGTCTACAACAAGGCCGTCAACTGATGGAACCTCTGCCCTAACGTTCACCATCTGCGCACGCCGTCACTGAGCCACGAATCGAGCTAAATAAAACATTTTATTTAATGATTATATAAAGTACTGAATATGCGTTAAGTTTTAGAAAGTGCGTTGGAAAGGTGAAAGTGGTAAGGTTTACACATTTGTAGAGATGGGTTCAAAACCACACAAACGAAGTTGAACTGAAATCCTACTGTCTGTGCCGCTGATGAGCGTGATAAAATACATAGGTCGAAAAGTATTTCTGTTGATTTGTATATGGAGTGAGGAGGAGGTGAATTACTTATGTATTATACCTTGAGGTACTTGTTCAAAATTAACGTAAAAAGATGTTAAAATGCTAAGTTAAGGTAGCAACATGTGGATGAAAATGTATTGTCTTCATGCTGCAATATGGATAAGGTACTAGTGATTATTAACTAATCAAAGGTAATGGATCTGAAAATGTAGGGCACAACATTTCTCTTATAAAAATTAAACTTTTCAAGTGATTTAAAAAACAAACAAAAATTCGTAAACCTTACAAAAATTTTTTTTTACAGATACAAAATTTTATTGTAAATCTCAAAATTATTGATAATTATTCTTTTAAGGTAATAAAAGATTACTGGTTAGAGATTGATACTGATATATATCACTTATATACTTATATCTGGTTAAAGAAAATACTGATTGTTTAAAGGTAGCAGCATTTTCATTACGATAACAATGTGGTGATAGTATTTATTTATATTATTATTAAAAAATATTAATTTAAAAGTATCAAACTTTTGCTATGGCAAATTTTAAAACAACTCCATAGTAAAAGAAGGAGTTATTATATAGTCGTAATGCAATTCTTAATTATCTGAAATTTATAAAAAATCCTACATTAAAAGAATTTCCTAGAATTATAAAAAATTAAATCAAAGATCCCTTTGACAATAAAATCAAACTATTGTATTGCTAATTTTTAAATAACAATGTGAAATAAATTTCTTTGGTTTTTACACAAAAAGTTTCCATGAAATTTATTATTTGTAATCACAAATGTATATATCTATATAGATCTTGTTAAATTCAATATCAAAAATTTTCATAAAAATGTAGGAATCTTGAAATATTTCTAAGAGGAGAACATAAAAGTGTGTATGTACTTACAAATATGTGAGCACGTGCATTACCTAAAAGAATATAAAGCAAAAAAAAAAACAAATAACTAATTCAAAAAGGAGCAATTTCAAATATATATATTCTTAATCAACAGTCGAAATATCGCTCACGTAATATAGAGATTCATAAAAAAGTGATCAGAATTCCCGAAATGAAAGAACAAGTGAATAACAAGATGAACAAGCGTGCTATATTAGATTTTCATCATGATATCATTATTAATGAGTTTAAATGTTGTTTTCAGATTTCATAGGTGGCTAGAAATGTAGAAGAAATTTCAATGAGAATTTATATACTATAGAAATATACTAATATATATATATATATATATACTATACTATACTAGAATATATAAATAGAAATATGCTGAACTAGCTACATACGGTAGAAATTTTCAAATATAAGCATACTACAGCTAAATAAGAATGTAAGACAAGGTGTAATAATACACTGGATGAATTATGGTTTCAAGAAAATATTTTTGTATATTTAAATAATAATTCAAACATTGTTTGCAATTTTTATGCAAGAAAAATTTACAAATATCTGTATAATATCACTAAAAAAATTAATAACAAAATGAACTAATATATTAAACGGGTGATGTTTAAAAAAAATCATTTTAATTATTTTCTCTTTTTGATATCCTTATATATCTATGCCAGAAAATCTTTTGCAGAAATAAATCCATAGTGCATCAGAAAAAGTATAAATAACAAGACGAATCAACGTATTCTACAGATGAAGTTTTATGTTTTTGATTCAGATCTCTTTTAGGTATCCCTATCAGCGACTTTAAACAGTGTTTGCAGTGTCCAAATAAACAACGCACAAAAAAAAAAGAGTTAAGAGGAAGAAAAGTAAAAGAAAACAGTGAGCGGCAGTAAATTTTTTCCAGCGAAGTCACTCCTCAGAAAGATAAAAGATCGTGTTGTACTGCCAGATTCGTGAGAGGGCGTCATAAATGCTACTAAGTGCGTTTCAACAAAGCACACATCTAGAAAAATACAGACCGGATGTTTGAGTTGGTTCAATCACGACACGAAAGGTTCGCCCTGCGCGAATGTCGAAAAACACAAAAGACCTTCCACTTTTATTGCTTTCTCGTCTTCCCGGGAAGATTTCATTCTCTTGCACACATCAAACACACACAAGAAAAAAGAAAAAGAATTTAAAAAAAAAAAAAGAAAAGATACCCTTTGAATTGCAATTGATTTCCTAAATATTTATCTTGCCCTCCAACAAAAGTGCTTCTTTTCAAGAAACACTTTTCCTGGCAAGACTGCTGCTCTTCTGCGAGGCCGTGGGTGACGCAAGAGCACCCGCTTGATTGGCTGTCATGATAGCTGACGTAATTTAATCAAGCAAAACCACGTGACACCATTACTGCAAGTTGATTGATCATGAAAAACAAAGGATATAATGGATAGCGATATTTCTTCTCGAATGAGTGGGTCCTTTCTTCTCCTTCAAGGATTTGAACAATGATCGGGGCTAATAAAATAGATTAGCGATTTTTATTTTCAACGACTAGAAAGAAAATGGTTTTAATGGGGACAATGGACGGTTTTAATTTAAGAAATCCAGCTTCCTGTAACAAAACAGATAGTTGCACAAAGTATGAATTAACAGTACTCGAAATTACCCTTTTAGAATAAAAAATGGTTGCCATTTAAGGGTAATGTACAAAACACTTTTTTTTTTTCTCTTTTGGTTAAGCACCCCTTTTTTTTTTTGTGTGTGTGTGTGGAAAAAAGAATTCTTTAATTACAAATCTATCGCTTTTGCTTTTAAGTGTAATGTAAACTTGGAATAGAAAATATCTCAAATTTTTTTTAGTGGGCTTAAAAATCATGTTTTTTTATTTAGAGAAGATTGGCGTTTGGATTTAAGAATATTATGTTTACATTGTTTTATATTTCAAAATGGCTTCTCTCTTGGTAGATTAGGTTTAATTTGATTAGTTTTTTTAATCTTATTTATATACCAGAGACATAATTTTCGAAATATAAACCATGAATAGCTTACTGACGGGCAGGTAGTGTGGCTGTCCTGAAAGAGTAGAATGTGTGTTGATTAGGAGAAAATATGGTAAACTTTCACCAAATATT
This sequence comes from Caerostris extrusa, assembly GCA_021605095.1. NCBI lineage: Eukaryota > Metazoa > Arthropoda > Arachnida > Araneae > Araneidae > Caerostris > Caerostris extrusa. Next base: position 19,733 of record BPLR01016841.1, read on the forward strand.
CTGACTGTCGTGTGTGACTCATTTCTCATCCTCAGTTACCGTCCGCTTAAGAAATGGGTCGATTTCATTCCATTTTGCCAAGGTTTCGCAGATGGAAATTCATCCATCATGTTTTTGTGCTAATTGGTGGGGTACCTAAACATCAAGCTACTTTTTGAATACATTGATGAACAATTGGTTTAAAATTGTTTTATGGTCGATCTTTAGCTCCTGGGCGATGATATGACTGCTATCATGCTTGTCAACTTCAATTATTTCTGTTATTTTGTCGGCATTTTCGACGACGGGCCTACCTGTGCGAGATGCAGCTTTAACATCAAAAATACCTGAATAGAATCGACGAAACCAAACTTGCATGTAATTGGCTGTTACAGTATACGGACCATAAACACCATTCTCAATTTTATTCTCCTGGCTTACATTTTCGCCTTTATTAAAGGAAAACTATAAAATGTACCGAATTTTTTCTTTGTGGATTTCCATTTTTAACACCCCGTAACTTACGACTGAATGGACCAAACAAAAACAGCAAAATAATTTTTTTAATGGGACATGTCACCTTTCAAACGAGCATAAATCTCAAATTGTTGATTTATACTTTAAGAGATATCTATCAGTACTGCCATCTACCGAAAGAATAAAGGATTTCTTTTCCCCCAAACTAATATCTTATTAAAATCAGTACCAAAATTTTTCATAAAAAAGTAGGAATGTTGGAATATTTCTAAAGAAATAAAAGCAAAAGGAATATACAAAAAGAACAAAAAAAAAGTGTATATGTACTTACAAATATGCAGTATGCGCATCACCTAAAAAAAATGTAAAGCAAAAAACATGCACATCATTCTAAATTGGGCATTTTATATATATATAATTAATGATGATTCTAAACACCATTCACGTATAGTATATAGAGATTCATAAATAAGTGATCAAAATTCCTGAAATGAAAGAAAGAGTGAATAACAAGATTTGTTTTTCATCTTGATATCTTTACCAATGAGTTTAAACGTTGTTTTCAGATTTTATAGGCGGCTAGAAATTTGGAAGAAATATCAATGATAATCTATATAGTATAGAAATATACTAGTAGGAATATACTAATATATATACAATCAAGAGCCAAAACATTATGACCACCCCTACATTTTGCAATGAACTCGCCTGGATGACGTGGAAGGCACGTGATCAGATGGAAGTGGTATTTAACTGTTGCTGGAGAGTCTGAAGAATCATTCTTTCACTTCTGTGTGTGATGGGAAAGGCTGCGGATATAAGCGACTTTGATAGAGGGAAGATTGTAATGGCTCGAAGGCTCGGAACAAGTATTTCCGAAACTGCACGACTCGTGGGTTGTCCGCGATCTACAGTTGTTAGTACTTATGCAAAGTGGATGAATGACAGGGAAACCAGCAGTAAACGACATGGTGTTGGACGTCCACAAGCTGTCAAAGAAAAAGATCGTCGGAGATTATCTCGCATGGTGAAGCAAAACCGGAGCCAGACAGTGCCTCAGCTGACCGCCCAATACATTGCTGGGTCAAGTAGAATAGTATCGGAGCACACTGTTCAGCGGACACTGTTGGATATGGGGCTACGCAGCAAACGTCCCACTCGTGTGCCTTTGCTGACCAAGTGTCATCGCCAACTGCGCCTGTGCTGTGCCCGGGAACATCGTGACTGGTTCATGGATCAGTGGGAAAGAGTTGCCTGGTCAGATGAATCACGGTTTGTCATTCATCACATGTCAGGATACGCCGACTTCCAGGCGAACAGTTGCTCCCTCAATGTACAGTAGGTCATAAACAGGCCGATGGTGGCGGTATTATGCTTTGGGGGACGTTCTCTAGGGCATCTCTGAGACCCGTGGTTGTGGTAGAGAAGACCATGAATGCTACAGGGTATTTGAACATCATTGCGGACCAGTTGCACCCTTATATGGCCTCTGTTTTCCAGCTGGAAATGGAATGTTCCAACAGGACAACACCCCTTGTCACAAGGCTAAAATTGTGTTGGAGTGGTTCCAGGAACATGATGCTGAATTCTAGTTAATGTCCTCGCTGCCTAACTCACCTGATCTCAATCCGATAGAACACATTTGGGATGTCCTGGGACGGCAGCGCAGAGTTCAAGAGACCACCAATCTCGGATTTGCTTGACCGTTGCTTAAACATCTGGTACAATCTCTCTCCGGCTATCTACCAAGGGCTTGTGTCATCCATGCTAAGGCGGGTTGAAGCTGTGTTGCGCGCCAAAAGTGGGCCAACTCGTTATTAACAGGTGGTCATAATGTTTTGGCTCTTGAGTGTATATATAAATATATAAAATATACTATACTATCATCATCAGTGGTGCAAGAGCCCCATGGTGGGCCAAGGTCATCTGCCTGCTGGCAGACATCTATAAAGTAGATGATACTTTTTACGGGATAGGGTTGTCAGCCCTACGTCCTACGCTCTACGGCCATATTAGGCCTTCCTCCGGCTTAATGTGGATTTGGAACCACTGCAAACATCCATGACAACACCGGGATTCGAACCTGAAATCTGTGGCACCTACCGCTAGAACGTTATACTACACTATACTAGAATATATTATATATATAGTAATATATTGAACTCTCTATATACTGGTAGGAATTTGCAAATATAAACATAATATAACTAAATAAGAATAAAAGACAAGATGACATAATATACAATACGAATTATTTTTTTGGGAATATTACGTAATTCAGTTATTTGTATATTTTACTAATAATGCAATCATTGTTTGCAATTTTTTATACCGGAAAAATGTACAAATATAACATCGCTAAAAAAATTAATAATAAAATGAACTAGTATACTAAACGACTGATGTTTCAAAGAAAATCATTTCATTCTTTTTCTTTTTGATATCCCTATAAATGATTTGCAGATATAAATGAATAGTGCATCTAGAAAACAGATAAATAACAAGATGAATCAACGTGCTCTACAGATGATGTTTATATTTGATTTGGATATCTTTTAGGTATCATTAGCAGAGAATTTAAACAGTGTTTGCAGTGTCCAAATAAACAACACAAAAAAGAAAGGAGTTGACAGGAAGAAAAGTAAAAGAATACATCGAGCAGCAGTAAATTTTTCCAGCGAAGTCTCTGCTTAGAAAGATAAAAGATCGCGTTCTACTGGCAGACTCGTGAGATGGCGGCATAAATGTTGCTAAGTGCGTTTTAACAAAGCACACGTCTAGAAAAATACAGAGCGGATGTTTGAGTTGATCCAATCACGAATATCGAAAAACAGAAAGAAGCTTCCACTTTTTTTGCTTTCTCGTCTTCCCGGGAAGATTTCATTCTCTTACACACATCAAGCACACACAAGAAAAAAAAAAAGAAAAAGAATTAAAAAAAAAAAGAAAGAAAAGATCCCCCCTTTGAATTGCAATTGATTTCCTAAATATTTATCTTGCCCTCCAACAAAAGTGCTTCTTTTCTTGAAAGAAACACTTTTCCTGGCAAGGCTGCTCTAGACTGCTCTTCTGCGAGGCCGTGGGTGACGCAAGAGCACCCGCTTGATTGGCTGTCATGATAGCTGACGTAATTTAATCAAGCAAAACCACGTGACGCCATTATTGCAAGTTGATTGGTCATGAAAAACAAAGAACACAATGGATGGCGATATTTCTTCTCGAATGAGTGGGTTCTTTCTTCTTCAGTGATTTGAACAATCATCGGGCTAATACAATAGATTAGTGATTTTTATTTTGGCGACTAGAAAGAAAATGGCGACGGTTTTAATTTAGAGAATCCAGCTTCTGGAACATAACAGATAGTTGCACAAAGTATCAATTAACAGTACTGAAATTGCCCTTTTAGAATAAAAAATGGTTGTCATTTAAGGGTAATGTACAAATACTTTAATTTTTTTTTCTTCTTTTGGTTAAGCCCTTTTTTTTTTTTTTTTTTTGGTGGAAAAAAAGAATTCTTTAATTACAAATCCATCGCAATGTAAACTTGATAAATTGAAATTGATGATAGCCTCAATTTTTTTGTAGTGGACTTAAAAAAATATACTTTTTTTTTTTGTATTTTGAGAATTTGGTCGTTTCAAATTAAGTATATTATTTTTACATTGCTTTATCTTTCAAATGGCTTCTCTCTAGTGAGACCAAGTTAAATTTGAATATTTTTAAAATCTTTTTTATACATCACAGACATAATATTCGACTTATATGCCGTGAATAGCTGACCGACAGGCTAATATTATGTCTACTTCCTTCAAGAAGAAGATCGCGTGTCGCATAAGAGAAAATCTGGAAAAATTCTCATCAAATAGTCTGTCTATTGTTGCGAAATTCTAGTGCTCTTCTTAATATTTGTCATCGATTTATATCATCACCATGTTTGTCATCATCCATGTTTCTGAAAGCAGTGAATACCAAACATACTGCCAAAGTATTAAAAATGTGACATTTTGCATTTTTACTTCCACTGGACAACTAGTCTAGAAAACGAATGCGATTAAATAAAAAAATTATGTAATTAATTTTCTCTTACCATAAAAAAATCTAGAAATTAATTTCTCAAGTTTGTAGCATAAAAATAGTAGTTGGCACATATGAATTTTTTAAAACCTTTTAAGACAAGAATATACAAAAAATATAAAGATCATGGACTCATGTACGGTCTGTAATTTTGGATGCAGCACACACAAGAGTACTTTAAAATTATCTGTAATATATATATATATATATATATATATATATATATATATATTCTTCTAATGCAGCTGGCAATACAAAGAAGTTATCTTTATGCCATATGCAAGGGCTGCACCGGCTGTTACTCATTTAGCACTACTCAGGGGGCACGTGCAACTTGAAGAAATGCTACGGACGCTTGTTACACTACCCCCACAATTCTCTACTATCCTATTAGACCGGGATCTACGGTTTAAAGTGGGTTCCGAACCACTATGGTACCGAACGCCAGGGCGCTAGTCACTCGGCCATCAAGCCCTATTAATTAACTTACATAACACTTAATGGATACATTATTACTATTATACATATATGTCTATATATATACACTTATGTCCATAAATTAAGATTAATTCAGAATAACACAGAAATTGAACACTAAACTAAAATTTCACCTGTAGAATTATCACACACATCTTCAAGAAGAATGTTGCAAATTACAGGAAACCTCCAGATAGCGCGGACAGTACGTCACAATGACGAGAGTGTAAAGAGGGGTATATAAGGAATGAGGGGTATATAAGGAATGGTGGCAAAGGAAGTAAAATTGTTCACAAGCGCTTTAAAAGCCTTTCTGTGCGATAACCGCATAGTTATGGCACAAAGGAAGCATTTGGATGATTTTTACGTGGTTGAATTATCAGACGACTGGAATGTGGGCGTACCCACCTGGAAGTATCCGCGGAACATGGAATCGCCCAGAGTGTCATCTCCGGGCTTCGGCAACGATTCCAAGATGATGGTAATGTGAATAGATGTTACAGCACAGGTCGCTCCCGAGTTACAACGCCGAATGAGAACCGGTATTTAGCAGTTACTGCCAAAAGAAACAGACGGAGCACAGCATCAGACCTGTCTCGTCAGCTCTCTTCAGCTACCGGTACGACAGTTTCAAGGCAGACCTTGTATAGACGCTTAGGGCACATTGGTCTATATGCTCGTAAGGCCTGTCAGATGTGTTCCACTTACCGCAACTCACTGTCCCCTGCGATTAACCTGGAGTAGAGAGCATGCATTGTGGACACCGCAACAGTGGTATTTTGTGATGTTTTCCGACGAGTCCAGGTTTAGTTTTCAGTCTGATTCTCGCCGGACTTTCATATGGAGAGCGCCTGGTGCCCAGTACCACCAAGAGAACACCATTGAAGGACACAGTTACGGTGGTGCAGGATGGCTCGTTTGGGGAGGAATTATTCTTGGTTCCAGAACTGACCTGCATGTTCAGAGTGTAACGATGACAGGCCACATCTATCGGGATGTCATTCTGGAACAACATGTACGTTTGTTTCGGGGCGCCATGGGTGCTGAATTTCTGTTTATGGATGGCAACGCCCGTCCTCACCGTGCAAACATTGTAGACGAATGCCTTCAATTGGAGGATATCATCCGTATGGATTAGCCAGCATACTCACCGGACTTGAATCCAATAGAGCATGTGTGGGATATGATTGGCCGACGAATTGCAGCCCGTCAACCCCTCCCATCTGTCAACAGGAACTTCGGAGGGCATTGCTTGATGAGTGGTGTAATATTCCCCAAGATCAGATTGATAATTTGATACTCAGCATGCCTAGGCGTTGTAAGGCCTGTATTGCATCGTCCGGAAGACATACTCCATATTAACCAGCATACTAACCATGTTATACTGTTTTTGTAAAAAGGTTATTTTTGAAATTTGCTCCAGGGAGTAAAAATCGCAATTTTTATTAATTATGCCAAACATATACCATCTTTTTGCTCTTTACCTTTTGTTTAATAAATAGACTTTACAAATAAGTCAAATTTGTTTTGCTTCTGTCTCTTTCTTTGCCTGAACTTCATTATCCTTAATTTATGGACATGAGTGTATACATATTTATTCATTTCTTTATATATAAAATATAATATATCATAATAATAAATAGCAAGTAAAGAATTATATGGGTATTATACATATATAATAAATAAATAGTGTAAAATATTTTGCACAATTTGGTTATAATTAAATGCAAAAATTGAATAGTCAAATGTTTTAATTTTATATACTGTTTTTCTTATATTCAAGCTTAAAAATTTTTTTATCTAATATGTGTTTATCTAAAAAGACTTACTTATTTTGATGTATTATTGAGCAAGAACCACAATTGCTTATTTGGCGTACTTTTTAAAATGGAGCATTTTATTGGCAATAAATAACTTACAGATAAAAAGAAATATACCTTAAAAAGTTTACCTCAAACGAAGCCAAATTTTATCGACTAAAAATCTGATCTTCTAGTCCATAGTAATACAGAAAATATTAAATAGAATACTTTTATGCTATTTAAATGGATATTTATTGGTTAAACTAAAGCTGGTTCATGCTCACTTTTTTAAAAACTTACATCGAAATCTGAAAATTCCATGCAAATTAAATTAAGAGTAAAATTTTTTTAATGAACAAATAATGAATTAACTGATGTTTGTGTATACCTATTTTAAGTTAATTGATTAATGCTGCTTTTAACTTACTTAGATTGGGGGCTCGATGGCCGAGTGACTATCGCTCTGTCACTGGGTATCACATTGTAAGAGTCCCGGCTATGCCCTGGAGGATTGTAGTGGTTCGGAATTCACTTTAAACCGTAGATCCTGGTCAAACAGGATCGTAGAGCGTTACGGGGGATAGTGTTACTCCCAGTCCGTAGCATATCTTCAAGCTCCACGCATCCCCTGGTTAGAGCTAAGTAACATCGGTGCAACCCTTGCATGGCATAAAAGATAACTGTCTAAGTATTTGCCAGCTGCATTAGAAAAAAAAATTACTTAGATATTTTTAATGTACTTTTAAAAAGCAAAATACATATTTTTAAACACTCACAAATTTCTAAATAAAATAGACGTTTTCTTTCTTTTTCTTGTATAAATAATTATGACTAAAGAATTCGTAAAACTTGCATATTATACTGAAACTTGCAAATTTCATATAAAATTATGCATATTACGGTTTTACTGCATGGTATTTTAAAGTGAGTGTATGTAAATAATTATGTACATAGATACATACGTGCATCTCTCTCTCTTTCTGTTTGTATAGATATATTCATAAATATTTTCATTTCTCGTAAAAATATGTCTTCAAAATATTTTCTATACAAAAAATTAAAAAATTCATAAATTATTTCAATTGAAATATACATATATAGATAAATACACTGTTAGAAATAGAGTAAGAATCTCGAATGGACAGATTGATGGAAGGGACTAGCGCTCTAGCTCTTGGTGCCACAGTGCTCAATTCGAGTCCCCCGTGGCCCTGGAATGTTTGTAGTGGTTCAGAATCCACTTTAAATTTAGGTCCCGGTCTAATATCATTGTAGAGCATTAGGCTGACAACCCTACCCCGTAAAAAAAAAAAAAAAATATCTCCTGTCTGGAATTCTGCCTGTAGGCAGACGGCCTTGGACAACAATTAGGCTGTTGCACCAATGAAGAAGGGAATACATAACTGTTCATTATATGCATGTTTCCGATTGAAGAAACTGCAAGAACTTGCGAAGAATAAAATAGGTTTTTAACTAAATAAAAAATATATAATTTTGAGATATGCATTTATGCTAATAATTATTAGAATGTTGTTCATTTCCTAAATTAAAACTGAAACTCACTGAATAGAACATCACATATATATTTGTAATGCTTTTTACATAATTTAACATGTAATAATTTCATTTATATTATTGGCTCCATTATAAAAACATTATTATTTTCTAATCTGATGCAGCTTATAAATTTAAGTACAGCAAATAAGAAAAGACATTTTTTGCTCGAAGTGCTAAAATTGAAATAATTTTTAAATGCAGTTTTAAGCGGCCTGGTAGCCAATTCGCAAGCACTCTGGTATTTGAAATCACTGACTTCAGGATCGAACTCTGGCGGAGGCACGAATATTTATTAGTGGTTCTAAATCCATATTAAACTGTATATCCCGCTCTAATTAACCTAAAGTGGGCACAAAATGACTGTAGCGAAACAAACTAAACCAAATTTGCAGTTTTAAATTTACAAATGTATTTTTAACTTTCACAATACACCAAATTCATGTTTCATGATTTTTAAAAGTAAACACAATATTTAAAAGTGAATAATTAATGTTATTATTTACTGATGTGAGATTAAATGGTAGGACCATAAAATTAGGATATTTCTTTCTTAAATTGACATTAAAAAAAACACCACAAATTCTGAAAGCTGAAGACTGGCAAACTGAATGTACAAAATGCCGGTAAAAACATCACAGAATAAGGAATACCAAAAAAGAAAATCCCTCACACTCAGTAAACGGTCCAAAGCATACAAAACGGTGAGGGATTTGCGTATGCTGCCATCCACACATCAGAAACTCAATAAAATATTTCGTCCGGGCGCGGAATATATTTTAAAATACCGAATGTGTTCTTTGTCGCGCGAGAGGCATTGCCAAGGGTGAACGGTAGGGGTTGAGAAACAAAAAAGAATAAATCGTCCTTCGCAGATTGATGGACTTTTAAAAAGTTTCCAAAGACGTCAGACGACAAGGAGAGAAAACGATCTCATTTGAATTTGAAAGCAGCCAAAAAAAAAGAGGGAATTTTAAAGAGAGACCTTGAAGTAAAAATAAATTTCTGTCTTCCTTTTTATTTTTTTGTTTTGGTTTGTTATCGAGTGAAAGGGAATTATTTTCACCGGCGATGCGTGTGAAATATGTGCAGCAGTTCTTCAGATGGGGAAGAAGAGACCTCCGATATTCATTCTGAGGAGGAAGTTTGTATGTTTTCTCCGAGAAGAAGGTAAGTCTCCAAAAATTGCTTGCAAGGAAGAATACGTTCACTTTATTGTAATGCAGTAACAATTTTCTTTTGAAATTGAATGAATCCTCATTTTTTGTCTTGTCGCTAAACGAAAAAGTAATTATTGGAACAGAAATATGAAATTTTCATTGAGCTTTTCCTCGATATTCTAAAGTGAAATAGAACTTCTTAAAAAAAGTTCGCGGATGCATTTGGAAGTATAATTGATGTAGGTGAAATGGTACTTTTTACATCTCAAAGAATTTTATTCGTGCGTTAGAAAGCTTTTGTTGTCAGAACTTTAATGCTTTTATTCTAACAGTAATAAACACAATCCTTTTCCATTATTTGCTTATAAATCATAAATTTTAATGTTTTTACTGTCATTATTTAAAAACATAACTAATGCTTTAAAAATACTATCGATTAATTTTAATCTCAACGTGTAGGTTACATATCAAAATTAAATTATAGTTAGAGTTTTTTCTTCGAAATCTGCTTCTTATCCATAAACAATACAAATCTACCTTAAGACATTAAATTTAAATTTATCATCACCAACATCATAGGCCCAATAGGCTCATAGTGGCACAAGACCGTTCGCATAAAGCGTATTTCTAAACATGAGACCCTTTCTTTTTACGGGGGTAGGGTAATCTTACATCAAAATTTGAAAAATTTTATATAAATTAAATTACAAGAAAAATTTTTATTGAGCGAATACGAATTAAGTACTGTTTGTAAATTCCTATTTTAAAATTATTTGTTAATGCTGCTTTTAAATTACTTAAATTTATTTGTGAATTTTCAAAAGCAAAATGTATCAATCTTATAAATGAAAGTATAGCAAATGAGAAAATACGTTTCTTACACGTCATGATGAATTTAAACAATTTATTTGATTGAGTTTTTGAATTTAAAAATGTTTCTTTAACAGTCCCCAAATTCATGTTTCATGATTTCTTGAAGTAAAAAAATATTTAAAAATAAAAAAGGTAATTTTATTGTTTATTTGGTGTGAAAATTAAATTCTAGGACTACAACGTTAGGAAAAGAACAGTTTTTCCGAATTGACATTATAAAGAAACCACCACAAAGTCTACAAGCTCAAGTCTGACAAAGTGCAGAAATTGCTGGTAAAATCATTCAAGAATAGAAATCCCAAAAAAGAAAAGTCACTCACACTCACTAAACGACCCAAAGACTCCCAAACTGTGGGGGATTTGCGTACGCTGCCATCCACACATCAGAAACTCAATAAAATATTTTCGTCCGGGCGCGGAATGTATTTTAAAATACCGAATGTGTTCGTCGTGCGAAAGGCACTGTGGGGGTGGAAGTTGGGGTGGAGAAACGAAAGAATAAATCGTCCGTCGCAGATAGATGGACTTTTAAAAAGTTTCGAAGACGTCAGACAACAAGGAGAGAAAACGATCTCATTTAAATTTGAAAGCAGCCAAAACAAAGAGGGGAATTTTCAGAGAGACCTTGCAGTAAAAAATAAATTACTGTCTTCCTTTAAGTTTTATTTTATTTTTGGTTTGTTATGGTGAGTGAAGAAAATTATTTGCACCGGCGTGCGTGTGAAATATGTGCAGAGGTTCTTCAGATGGGGCAGAAGAGACATCCGAATATTCATTCTGAGGAGGAACGTTTGGAAGTTTTCTCTGAGGAAGAAGGTAAGTCTCAGAAAATTCTTTCCCTTTTTTGTAATGTAGTAATAATTATTTTTGAAGTTGAGTGGCCGCTGAAGGAAAAAACTAATTATTGAAACAGAAATATCAAATTTTACACTTTAGTGTTTCCCTCGATGTTTTAAAGTGAAACAGAGCTTCTTAAAAAAGTTCACGAATGCATTTGGATGTATAATTGATGTAGATGAAATGATATTTTTAACATTTCAAAGAATTGTTAAGAGTTAATTAACGTTAGAAAACATTTTTTTGTCAGGACCTTAATACTTTTATTCTAACAGTAAAAAATACAATCCGTTTTCTATGATTTGTAGAAATCATAAATTTGTATTATCATAAAAATCATAAATTTGTCTTTTCTTTCACTGTTTAGAAAAATAACTAATGTTTCGGAATTGCTGTCGACTCAATTTTATATCAAACATGATATATGGTTTCAATTTATTGTTTGAAATGTTCTTATGTCATAAACGATGCAAATCTACCTTAAAACATTATATTTAAATTTATCATCTTTGGCGCAGCAGCCCCAAAGAAGTGAACTAAAAACCACGTCTGTCCTACAGGCCGATTTTGGAAACATGAGATTTTTTTTTTACGGGGTAGGGTAAGAGAATTACACACCAGTTTTGAGTTTTAAACAGCCTGATGGATAGACCAGCGTTCTGGAATTTAAATCACAGATTTCAGGGATCAAACCCTGGCGATTGGCATGAATGTTTATTAGTGGTTCGGAATCAGCATTAAATTGTAGATCTCGGTCAAATTAGACTACAGTGTCGCACTAAGTGACGCGGCGAGAGCTGTAAACCAAACCGAATGTGCAGTTTTAAATTGACAAATGCATTTTTTAACAACCATGATAGACCAAATTCATACTTTATGATTTCTTGATGTAAAAGAAAAATTGAAAGTAAAACGATAATCTCATTGTTTATGTGGAGGGAAATTAAATGCCTGAACTGCAAAGATTATGAGAAATAATATTCTTCAAGTTGACATTAAAAAAGAAGCACCAAAAATTGTAAAAACACTGAAGACTGGCAAAGCGAAAGTAAAAATGCCGGTAAAAAAATCATAGAATAGAAATGTCAAAAAGAAAAGCACTCACACTCAACAAACGATCCAAAGCCTCCCAAAATGGTAGAGGGATTTGCGTACGCTGCCATCCACACATCAGAAACTCAATAAAAATATTTCCTCCGGGCGAGGAATATAGTTTAAAATACCGAAAGTGTTCTTTGTCATGCGAAAGGCACTGCAAAGGGTGGACGGTGGGGGTGGAGAAACAAAAGAATAAATCGTCCGTCGAAGATTGATGGACTCTTAAAAGGATTTCGAAGACGTGAGACAACATGAAGAGAAAACGATCTCATTTAAATTTGAAAGCAACCAAAACAAAAGGGGAATTTTGAGAGAGACCCTGAAGTAAAAGAATAAATTTCTGTCTCTCTTTTTGCTGTTTTGGTTTATTATCGTGAGTGAAAGAGAATTATTTGCGCCGGCGATGCGTGTGAAATATGTGCATCTGGTATGGGAAAGAGAGATCTCGATATTCATTCTCAGGAGGAACGTTGGGAAAGCAATACGTAA
>BPLR01016842.1:0-64384 GCA_021605095.1 Caerostris extrusa
AGTTACGTATTGCTCTCTTAAATAACAATAAAAATTATTTTATTTAAAATAACAAGAAAAAAAAAAAGAAATAATGAAAAACAAGCAAGTTTCAAAAATAGAAAAAAAGTAATTGATGCATTTGTTCCATAGAATTCTTTAATAATTAAAAGAATCATATATAAGCACCAGAATGATATAAAAATAATCCAATATTGTAGTTTTGATGATTCTAATTTATATATATATAAAAATTTTTTGAGGTAATCTTTAAAAAATTAAGATTTTGCATATTTTGTGTAAATTAAAATAAACATTTATGAAAATGAAATTTGAATATTATTATTTCATTTAGTGAAATAAGTTCTATGATTTTTTTCATCTGTTTTTTATTATTTGAGCTAATTTAATGCATTGATGTTGTAAAACGACAATAGTAAGATTTCACTGAGGAATTTTCTTTAGTTAATACTTCGAATAATGCGTACAGGCGGCTAGTGTAAAATTATCGCTCTGTCAAAGTGAATGAATGGTTAAAGCTATCTAGAAATATATGTTAATAAAACTGTTATTCTTGAAACGAGTTTAAACAGATGTTTTCATTCCTATATCATTCTATCTATGCTTCCAATTTAGGACATAATTTATTTAATAATAATCAAATAAAATTACACTGTTATATTATTTTGTGGTAAAACACACACACGCATATGTATATATACATAACATTAAAAAAATTAAAATTTTATTTCAACAACAATTTAATTTACTCGTGTTATAACGCAAGTTTCAAATGTAATTTTTAAATTTTGAATGGCCCTTCCGATACAATATAATTTTACTATATATAATTATAACATTTTTTTGCAGATAATAATTATTACACTTAATTAAAAATTTTAAGTGTGTTAATTTTAACAGCTAACGTTGCTATAACTTTATTCACATTGAATTTATACATTACTTATACATCAATTATTACATCCTAATTAATCAAAGTCAAATAATGCGATGCCAAATAATGCAATGCCTTTATCGCATATCTATTAAATTTTTCTATTAAACTGAACAAAATGAAATGTATTATGTTTTCATTAAAATGATAAAAGTAACATGCGATTAAAAATAGTTGACCGAATTTAAAATAAAATAATTTTAATACAAAAGCAAAAATAAAAATTTCAACAAACTAATTTTTATGTATTTAGTTTTAAAATTACTTCACTCTTTTCAATTAAGAGTTTCCATAATTGGAAATAAAAATTTTTACTTTCGTTTCACACATAAAACTTTTGAGATTGTGAATTTGAATGGAAAAAAGCAGAAAGAGAAAGCTTTTTCTTCTCTTTTTCTTATCTTCATTGAACTCCCAACTCATTAGATATCGATATTTCCAGGTAATGGAAATTCAATCGATTTTGATATTAAGTTTTTCTCAAAAAGTTAAGAAATCCGTTTCATCAAATATTTTTATTCTGTGTATAATTTTCGATAGATATATTTGTGATTTTTTATTATTGAAAATAATTGGAATTTTCGTCGTGCATAAAGGGAGAGGTCAAATAGTTCTCTCGAATCTTTTAAACTGATTTGGATTGAACTTTAGTTTCTCTGTAATTTAAGGCTAAATAGCATTTTGTGGTGTGAGCAATCAAATGAGGTTCTTTGTTCATAATGTGGAATCATTTTAAAACTACACACACACATACGCATATATATATAATAAAATGTGTTGCATTTTGATACGTATTGGAATAATGAGTTTCAGCCTATTCACTGTTAATGGGGAATAATGCTTTCCCTGTCAAATCACCCACATAGCTGAGCTGTATGAACTGTCGGACGATATCTGTTAAGTGAAAATGTTGAATTCTAAACCAAGGTAATGGTTTGGTTTGTATCTCCAGGTAATTTTGTACCTATTAATACTGTACCTATTAATATTAGACCTATTAATACTTGAGCCACAGATTGGAAAACTCACCGCTTTAATTACATACGCACAAACACCACACACATACAATTAGAGACATACAATATCTAAAAAATTTAAAAACATATAATTGCAGATTCGTGGAAGGAAAATCCGATATTCAGCTACGCGAAGGATGCGAAAAATGTAGGCTAAGTAATAAGCAGAAATAAGTTAAATATATTTCATATCGGTAGGTTTTGTTTGTTTGTTGCTCTACGGTCATCGTATGCGCACGAGGGCCAAACAGACAAGGACCTTTAATTTAACGTGGATTTCGAACCACTAACAAACATCCATACTACCATCAGGATTCGAGCCTGAAGCCTATTGTACCAAAGGCCAGAGCGCTAGCCATTGGCCATAAGACCGCTTTCCCCAGGGAGTAATTTCACCAAACGGGTTTAATTTATGCGAGAACTTTTGACCGAAATAGTTCTCTATGTGCTGATTAACAATAAAATATCAAACTCTAATAATAAATTACCTCAGAAAATTAATCGATTTTACTTTAAAATCAAGTTTAATTTTAACACTTTTTTACGAATTTAATATAAGCTTAGAAAATTCTTTACTTTCCCTCAATTTCAATATCTATAAAAACAGTCATGAGATAATTGAACAAACAGTTTCTTAGTTTTAAATGCTAATAAAATTCTTGTCTCCCAGTGTTTTAAAACAAAAAACCGAACCTTGCCAAAAATTCAATAATTATTTGGGTACTCAAAATGGTTTGAACAATGCATTCTGTAATTTTTTTATTAAAAGAAAAACTGTGAATTAAGGTTGAAAAGTTTTCGCTAAACTTTTATTTTTTAATTAAATAACACCTGCATATAATTTAATAAATAGGTCACGCTTCTTAAGTTCTAACATTGTGGAAGTTAAGCCTATTTATAGAAAAAGGAAATACAAATTTATTTAAAAGACAGATCTAGAGGAATTATAAAAAGTAAGTTTCAACGAATTTTAAACTTATATCAGTAATATTTTATATTTATTGATATTTAATTATCTTGATATTTAATTAAATGTTTTATTCGTACCTTGAATTATGGAATTTTAATTTGTTATCTTTTATGCTTGTAGAATCATCTTTGTTAAGGCTTCTAAAGTTTGTATTCATTACTTGAAAGCACAAGTACTAAGTACAAATGTTGTCATTTCGTAATTAATGATTCCAAAATAGATCCTAATAAAAATTTCATTAAAAATCGAACAACTCATTTAACACAATTTTGTGAAATATTGTTTCGAAATTGATGAACAATGGTTTATAGACAAATGATATTGTTAAAGAAACAAATTAAAAAAATATTTTGGTTTTGCATAATAGAACTTCAAAATAAAATTAGCAGAAACCTTTTAAAAGTTAATAAAAATCTGTTTTTATTAAGGGTAAACTATTGAGGGGTTTCTATCTTTATTTAATAATATATTTTATATAGTTCAAAATTAATTTCCTTAAAATAAACTTTTCATCAAATATATATATATATATATAAAATTTTTTTGCTGTATATAAATGCAATTTATTTAATAATGTACACGATAAACTCAATTAAATATTATTAAAAGTTGAATACGCTATTGACATCAATAAATTACTAACTTTTCAATAATAATCAAACAATAATAGTCAACGAACTTTGAAATCCAGTTCTAATCTTAGATTTTGTCAGTCTCTTTTCTAACAAGAGTATTCAGAATTTACAGACAAAGCCAAAATTCTTCAATGCGGATCTCAAATAATAGAAGAATGAAGTCTTTCATTTGCATTTGCCACTAGGAAACCTGATTTGGTCTAGAATAATGAATTAATTGTTGTTTTGACGTATATGAATATTCTAAACTCGAAACATTGACTAGAAGGAAGTAATTCACTGGCATTATAAATCATGACGTACGGAAATTGCAAAACTTTAAATCACTATTAAAACTATTGAAATGCAAATTTTAAAGCTTAACTAAATTTTAGTTTAAGGAATATTATTTGATATGATTTTTCTACAAAGTTATATTTGTATATATTTTCTACAATCATATCATTAATTTTATAAAAATGTATTAAATATTATTTTTTTCTTTTTAAGGGATTAACAACATTTTTGTAAATATCGTTGTTTTTGTATGTATGTATATGTTGGAATAATACTTTATATACTATATATTCATATTTAAAGTTTTTTTCAAAGTAATAACAACTTCTTTAATTAACGACATATAAAATTAATTTCCTATTATTGTTGTTTTTATATTTCTTTATTGTTCAATACAGTAATTAACTGCAAAAGTCCATAAATGCAATTTATTTAATAATGTGCAGGATAAACTCAATTAAATAATATTAAAACTTGAATACATTCTTGACATTAATAAATTACTATCTTTTCAATAATATTCAAACAATAATAGCCAAGGAACTTTGAATTTCATTTCTAATCTTGGGTTTTATCAGTTGCTTTTCTAACAAGCGTATTCAGAAAGTACAGACAACGCTGTGTCCTATGCACTTGCTAGAGCGACCCCTGTGTCGTTCAGGAAAAAAATGACTAGTAGGCCTCGAGACTGCACCTGAGAGGAAATACAGATCAATAAATATACAGATGCTGTTGAGAAAGTTTGATTTACAGTCTCTCACCCGGAGAGGATATATATTTAGCACAACCCTGTGCATTAGATGGCTTATAGACTCTCACCCAATGAGGAAGTATCATTCTCGTCCACTGCGCGTACCTGAATATCGGGGTTTTCGGCTTAGTAGTGAAATCCTTTTAAGAATCTAAAATTATATGTCTTTAAATGCGTTAAATATTGTATATGTATGGTGTTTGTGACTATAAGTTTTGAATAAAGCTTCGCTGTGTGCAAATAAAGGTGTGAATTTTTTGAGCTCAAACCTGTGTCTCAAGTCTCAACCCAACCACACCCAGTTACAACCCAACTTCACAACTTGCATACTACAACTATGTATTTTATAGTTTTATTATTTCTTAATGTCCCCTGTTACTATGTATTTCCCATCGACTTAAATAAAAAATTAATGGTTTTTATTTATTATTTTTTGAGCTGATTGAATTTTACATTGTTATTTCTTTTTGTTATATATTGTTTGTTTTTACATTGTTATTCCTTCCGTTAAACTTATATTTTAAAAACGAGAGAAAAATATAAATATATATTTTTTTCAATATGGTAGAATATTACAATAAAAGATGTGTCTTAGAGTAATAATACTTATAGAATATATAAAAAAAAATTACTTCTTCAAGAATTATTTCTGCAGTTAAAATTACCGATGTTATCTTTTTTTTTACTTCTATATATTTTTTAATTTGTAACGGATATTCTTTCAGAAACTATAACAATAACAGAGGTTATTTACATTGCTGAGAAGAAAAATTAAAAAAAAAAAAAAAAAAACATATTAACTTTTATATGAGGAAAAAAAAAAATGCAATAAAATGTTCAAGTGCAAGATGATTTTAATTTTTTTTTCCTTAAAAATAAATAGCATTTTTTTTTTTTCAAAGGACAAGATAAAAAAAAATTTTTCTCATCAAAAGGTAAGGTTTTTCTTTTTTTTTTTTTTGCTTACTTTTTATCTTAGAAGTTTCTTGAGCAAAGCGTCTTTCTTAATTAGTAATTTTGATTTGAATAAATTCGCACTTTTCAAAGGATATTATTTAACTATACATACAAAATGCTCCCATTTTTAGTTAAGTTGTTTCAGTATTTTTTTCGGCGATTAAATTTTTTACTGGGTAAAAGCATTAATTTTCTACAAGTGCCTGTGTATCTATTCCTTTTATTTCTCATCAAAAGCACACATTGGATGAATGAAGTGATTATATGAAACTGTCTTAAGATCAGGACAATTTTGCTATTTAAATTTTTCTTTATATTTATCTATTTATATTTCTTTAACTTTTTTTTTCTTTTTTTTTTTCACCAATTCCAATATCGTCTAATCGCCTATAAAAAAAAAAAAATCCCCTTTCATATCCATGTCAACATTTTGTAAAAATGTAAGTGTTATCAATTATATACTTTTATACTTCATACTTACTTTTTATCTGAATTATTTAGCGATTAATTATAAATATAATTGTAAATCTCGACTGTAAAAAACCCAAAAAACTAGATAGATTTTTTTTATGTAATTTAATGACTTTGAAGGTGAATTCCTTTTTAATCTATATCAAAATTAAGTAATAATTCAAATTTAATTTGCTGTATAATTACTTCTAAATAAATGTTTTCAAAATCAAAAAAAGGATAACTCATTTAAAAAAGTTCAAAATGATTTCTAAGTATAGAAACTATTATGTTTATTCGTATTTGTTTATTAGTTTTGTTTTTAGCATTGTATATATTCAAGGCAAATATTTTAGTTACTTAGAAAATAATTCTATTTCAATAGTTAATATGCTTTAAATTTCTTAAAACTGTCCATTTTGTATTTGCTATTATAAATAAGAATAGAAAATAAATTAGTTTTTTTTTTTTTAATTGAAAAGAATTTTTGCTTTTATTACAAACTAAGGATTCATTTTGGATTATAAGTAGTTTCAGTATTATATTTTGTATGTAAATTTTTCTAAATATTTTTGTTAAATTTTCTAAGGAGAGAAAAAAAAAAAAAATATTAATTTTATTTTTTTAACCCGTTATATTTTTATTTCTTGAATTTGTTTTCTCAGATCAAATTTTTATCTTTACAAATATAGTAAGTAAAATAATTATAAACTTTTTATAATTGTGTTTATGATATTCCCTATTCTATAATACCCTTTGAATTCAATTCAATGATGTGTATTGTTACACAGTTGAATGATTACAAGTTGCAACATTTGCGTTTAATTCTAGAAGGCATGATGTTCTTTAGATGTACGTACCGGAAAACTGACCCTTTCACCAGTTTATATTGGAGAAAATCCGGATAAACTTAGCTAGCCAATTTGGCCTTCCGTGCCATGTCATGTCATTCTCCGTCTCAATTTACTCTAGAGTCTATGGTTTAAACCAATTACCGCATTATACGCCCTCAATATAATTATATCATTACTTTCAAGCTTCCATGTGTCTTTAAATGGAGCAAATTTATATAATAGAGCAAATTTATATATATTTATATAAATTTATACATTATATATTTTCTCAGTTTTCTAAGCTTGAAGTAAACATATCAGCTGTGTGCTCTAGAGAATTCTAACAAATACTTTTCTTGCTGAAAACGGTTTGATTGACAATGGCCTGCAAAAAGTAAATTAAAAAAGAAAATAACCATTAATTTGAAATTTTATTTCTATCTTCCTTTTTTTTTTCTTCTTAATATCGATGTAGAAAAGTTTTACAATCATTCATATCTGTTTATTTCTATACTTTATATTTTCCTAACAGTATGGAGTTTAAAATGAACAGACAATGAAAAACAAAAAAAACATGCAAAGAAACCCTGATATCTTGAAGAGTACATAGATTAAAGAAGAATTTTGAAATTAAGCTGCTTCCCCTTTGTAGGATGCGATCATTTAATTTGGATATTTGTTAAAGAACGTAGCTGCTTAATAGGCTAAAGAAATCGATAAAGAATTCAATTTTGTGAATTGTTTGAATGAACAATTAATTGATGAAGACTTTGACTCTTTTATATATTGGACAAATACAGTAATATTACTTCTTTCTCTACAGCTTTCATACATGTTATTTTAATTAATTAAAACAGACAATTTGAAAAATTCCTTTGTGAATAAGCGGAATACATATGGAATGAAAATTCTTTTTTTTTTTTTTTCTTTTTCAAAACAATTGTATTTATTTTTTATTTCAAAAGTAGAATAATTTAGTAATGTACAACTATTTTATTTTGTTTTAAACATAAACACCAAGCTAAGTTCAATATTGGCATAGACAGTTTTTAATAAATATTTGAAAGCCAATTTTATATTAGTTTTCGTTGATGTACCTTTAACTATAATAAAAATTAATCTTTTGTTCAAAATTAAATTAAAATAAATTAGATTATATTTTAAACATTCAAAAGCAACTTTAGCAATAAAAATAGTCACTTTAAATAGAAACAGTTCAAAACCATCATCGACAATTACAATTGATTGTGAATGTAATTTTTTTCTTCAATGAACAATTATTTTCATCCCAGGATATTTAAGAACTGAAGGACAGACACTCATATTAAAGAATCAAATTATGTCGAAAATATGTTTCCTAGAAGAAATAAAAGCATTTGCATTTATATATATGAGAAATATTCGTATAAAATGATCATGAAAACAATGATTGTAATATAATAGAATGAACAATAAATATATTGAAATGAACTAACGAGACAATTCGAAGCAATTCTGTATACTGTCAGTTTAAAGGCATTTATAATAATTTTTGTCAAACTGACATTAATTTTCCCTGAAGTAAGAAAGAAGAACTGATATCCACTACACCATGAAAAAGCAGCAAAAAAAATTAACTACCAATGATTACTTTCAATTGCCCCCTATCATTATTAATTTCTGATGTGTAAAAATAGAAAATGATATCTAATATCACATGACAAAAAAAAAAATCAGAATTCCAAAAATCTAAAGATTCTAATGCATATAAATTAATCGCATCTAACATAAAATTTAATCGCATCTAACGTATAAATTAATCGTATATACTGTTTAAATTAATCACGCATTAATTAAGAGAACCATACCGCACGTTGAAGAAAACCACATTAAAACCTACCTGAAATAAACAAACTCTTCCAAGCAATGTTTTGGTCTGTTAGATCAAAATCATGCTTGTTAATTTCTATTAAGCATTCATTAATTATTTCTACAGTTCAAAAGAAAAAAAAATCACGATCGCTTAAGAAATAAAGCAAATTGGAATGTCAATGACAGAAATCAATTAAGAAGATAAACATTGTATAAAAAAGAAAATCGCAATTAGTACTATATTGAAACGGAAAAAAAAATTGAGAAACATCCCAGGTAATTTCGTTGTCTGGCAGACCAAAACAATGCATATTGATTTCAACCAACCTGGCATTAATGGTTCTTAAGGTGTAAAAGAAGAATAATGAAGAAACCTATATTGAAATAAAAACAAACTCTTCGAAACAATTTTTTGACTGTCCGATTAAAATCCTGTTTGTTAATTTCTATTAAACATACATTAATTATTCCTATAGTTTAAAAAAAGAAACATCGATATTCACGATCGCTTGACAAATAAAGCAAATTGGAGTACAAATGACTGAAATCAATTAAGAAGATAAACATTGTATAAAAAAAAAAGAAAGTTGCAGAAAACCCCCAAAAAGCTGGAGAAACATCTCCAGTCCATTTCGTTGTCTATCGGATTTAAAACTATGTATATTCATTTCTATCAACCTGGTATTAATGGTTCTTAAGGTGTAAAAGAAGAAAGGACATACAAAATCGCATGACAAACAAAACAAATTGAAATACCCAATACTTGATTTCCTTTTAGATGGATTGGAAACGATGAATCTCTAAAAATGTTACAACCACCACTTTGGGAGTAAACATCGTTATTTGCACGTCCGATTCTGAAGAACACGAAGATGGATCGATACTTCACTTCATTCGGACAGACGGAAACAAAAACCGTAATTATCAGTTCCACATTCGATTCCGCATTCGAAAGCTTTAAGAATGCCCCCTACATCATTAGACGAAACATAACGTCGGGCTGTAACAAGGTTGTTCTTATGTGAAAACAACATGGACCGAGGGAAGTGTGAACAACTCATGAGTGGGCATGCTGACTGATTGAGGGGGCTGTTACACTCCCCCTAACAACAGTCACGTGGGAATTCGTGGGGGACAGCAATCGATGAGATTCCATTGTAGAAGATGGAGGTTGAAAGGAACGATTTCTCGTGTGTGTAAATTACAAGTTTGAACTGAATGGTGCATTGTTTGTGGCTACGAGGTGCTCAAGGTTTGATTTATTGATTCAAGATTCATGCCATGGTGCATATCATCAAACGTTATGGATGATTGATATGCCGCGGAATCTTTGCGTGTGGAGGTTGTTATGGAATGATGATACGGTACTGTGCCTCTTGAAAACAAGCAATAGGAAATGTCTTTGTTTTGCTTGAAATATAGATTCAAATGGAATCGCTTTTTGAATAATAGATCAATAGTTTGAGGTGTTTACAGTAGTGAGAACATTGCAAATTTGTCAAATTTGCAATGTATAGTCTTAATTTTGAAATTAAATTAACTTATGAACACAATTAAAGCGTTGCAAATTAAACCAGTTAGTAATCTTCCTGAAATTAGCAAAAGACTTCATGTTCACTGTACCCAACAGGATGAGATTTTGGAGACAGCTGGATTTTGGAGAAAAAAGGATAATGGGAGATTGATCAGATAACATCCTTAGAGTTTATTTGAGATGACCCTATACCTCTCAAATGAACCCATAACCTTACCTCTATACCTATACCCTTAAAATGTAATTTCCTCCTTCTAAACATACAGTTAAAATTATTTAAATATATCCTAATAGCTAAAATGTTTCCTCGTTGTAACCGAATATTGCAATATTCATTTAAAAAATATTTTTGAAATTCAAAATATTTTTTTTTTTTCATATTCATTTTTCAAATTCATATTTAACATTCATGAAAATTTCATAATATTCTTATAATCGTGATATTCATAATATTCATGTAAAAGTAAAATTCAGGATGATCAATGGCTTTATATAATCCATTATAGTTGATAAATTGATAAAAATTGTGTGATTTTACATAATGACATTTAAAAGAGATAAATGAATTATTGATTTATGTACAGTATTTATAAGAGACTAAAAATATTAATGGCTACTGATCCTCTACTGGCTCTTAATAAATCCAACTTAATTCATAAAAACTATAGTTCAAAATAATTATTTACAAGTTACTTATGACCAAAAACGGTTTTAAAAATGTATTTTATAAAAATGTGAATTAGTTTTATGTAATAAAAATTACAATTTTCAAGAAATATAATGAGTTCATTTTACATCAGGATAAATATGTTAAAAATGACAGAGGTATTTTATATACTCGTTCATTACTCGTTTCATTTGTTAGCCCATTTCTTAGAATAAAAATGTTGTTTTCTAAAAACTATAATTCAAAATAACTATTTACAAGATATTTGTGACAAAAACATTTTAAAAATATGTATTTAATCAAAATATGAATTAGTGTTATGTAAAAAAAAATTACAATAACATTTATAATTAAACATTATTTTTATTATAGTAGTTGTCAAGAAATATAATGAGTTCATTTTACAACTGGATAAATATGTTTAAATGACAGAGATATTTGATGTGTATATATATACCTCGTTTCATTTGTAAACATATTTATCAGAATAAAAATTTGGTTTTCTAAAAACTGTAGTTCAAAATAACTATTTACATGATATTTATGATAAAAAATTCTTTTAAAAATATACTGTGAATTAGTTTTATGTAATAAAAAATTACAATAACATTTATATTTAAACATTACAGTTAAAATTAGGTTATTTTTATTATAGTAGTTGTCAAAAAATATAAGAGTTCATTTCACAACTGGATAAATATGTTTAAAATTACAGAGATATTTGATGTCAGTATACATTCCTGGTTTCATGTTTGAAATCTATTTATTAGAATAAAATTTGGTTTTCTAAAAACTGTAGTTCAAAATAACTATTTACATGATATTTATGATAAAAAATTGTTTTAAAAATATACTGTGAAATAGTTTTATGTAATAAAAATTACAATAATATTTATATTTAAACATTACAGTTAAAATTATGTTATTTTTATTATAGTAGTTGTCAAGAAATATAATGAGTTCATTTCACAACTGGATGAATATGTTTAAAATTACAGAGATATTTGATGTCAGTATACATTACTCATTTAATTTGTAAATCTGTTTATTAGAATAAAAATGTATTCATCAAAGAAATGAAACTAACTGTAAAGGGAAATAAAATGTTAATTTAACAGACAAGTATAAAGCTTTAATTTCATGTGTGAGTTACATCACGTAAATAATGAAAGACACTGTGGGAAAGATTCCAAATTTGATCTGGAAGTTTTTAATTAATATAATTAAAATGATTCATGGGGGCTTTATGGGATGGCACTCACAACCTAACCTTTATAAATGATCTTTATTGTTCCTTTTTTAATTTAATGCACATGCTGTTCAGATTTCAAAACTACTTTGCTGTTTGTAAGCAATTTTAACCCAACTTGAAAGATTTATTAAGTTACATTAGGGAGAAAGATAAAAATATTTTAATTTTCTGGTTTAAATTCTGTCAAACAAATTTTAACCAACAATAAAATTAATTTTATAAAGAGCCATAAAATATTATGGTCTAAACACATACAGTAATAAAAGGAATCTATTACGAGCTGTTTTTCGAAATAAATTAGAATTTCTTATTTGTTTATGGTAAACGCTTATTACCTTTCTTTGGAATTTTTGAGATTTTTGTTACGTTTATAATAGCTATATATTACTAAAAATAGTCAAGAAAAGATTCTGAAAAAAAGTTTTGTAGATAGAAAATTTTAGCACAAATTTGAATATGCTGCATTATTTCTGAATATACTGCATTAGTTAGAAATGAATATAAATAAATGTTTAGACAAATATTTTTCTAATGCTGTAATAAAAAACACTTCACTCAGACAATATATTAGTCATAATATGTAGTTGGTTTCAAAAGACTTATTTTTGATTTAAAAATTTTTTGATTAATTTACTTTTTTAAAATTTGGTGTTGATTTTATCCTAAATAAAATACTCACACAAATTTTTTGCAAAAATTTTTACACCTAACAGTATTAGAAAAATAACATTATTTTTTTTTTTTGAATTTGTCAATGAATATACTTTATTTTATGCTAAGCAAATATAGATAAAAAAATATTTTTTTTAGTTTTCTTTGCAATTTTGCATAACATGCTTTCATTAGTTTTTGTTATTATTACAGTTTTATTAACTTATGGTTTATCTTTATTATTTACACGAAAACAATTTTAATTGAATAGCAACGTGCTCTAAAATAATATGCAAAACAAGGAAAGTTCTACTCCCATTTATAGAGTATGTTATAGTTGCTATAGAAAACGAGTAGATTCGTTAATAATTCTAATTAATAAATTCGTTAATAACTACCGTTAATAATTATCGCTATAACTATAATCGTACTATAGTCTTTCGGTTGTTTTGGAGTTTTCAAGTGGTATAGTATAATGAAATATAGTATAGTCTTTTATGTTGTTTTGGAGATTCAAGTGGTAAAGTATATTGTATATTCAAGTGGTAAAAGTATATTGTATATTCAAGTGGTATAATGGTATAGTATAATAAATTCATCCTCTCCAGAAGGATTAGAAACAAAATTAGTATTCTATATCGCTGTTATTTTACAATGATGGATCTTGTTTCACCAACACACTTACTGACAATAATGGGAGAGCATTGCCTTTCAGGAAAACAATTAAGATAAATTATTGGCCCAAAAATTGTCCCAAATTGATAGTCCTACGGATGAAGTATATCATATAATTTGACGGTGGATGAGAGATGTTTTACTCTAGTTGTCGCAATCCCCATCGAGTAAATTAATTGAGTCCGTCTGATAATTCTCATTATTAAATCAGATAGGCAACAACACAAAAAAGACATAAAGAAATGAATTATGAAGATATGAAAAGGCGTTATGCTTTACCAATTAATAAAATTCTTCACGATCATCATAGTATTTCAGTTTTAAAATTGATGAAATATATCTTTTAAATGAATGTTATTGTACTAAATTTTTAAATGGAATATCAAATCAATGAAATTCTAAATGCATTTACTCTTTTACTACGAGGAGTTATTCAAAAGTTTGATTGAAAATGTTTGAAATAAATGATGAACAGTGGTTTAATCTAACATGTCGAAGTTCTAAAGACTATTTTTTGTTCCTGAACTCTGTTTTTTTAATTTTTAAATGGAATATCAAATCCATAAATTTAATCAGATTAAATATTTTTTTTTTATAACTGAAAGCAAAATGATGGTTATTTTCCACAAGCAATTATAAGTATTTCCAGAGGTCAATTTTTTTTTTGTTTAAAATTATTAATAACATTTGGACTTGCTCTTAACCTTTCTCTGCGAGAAGTAATTCAAAAGTTTGATTGAAAATGTTTGAAATGTATGATAACAGTAGTTTAACCCAACATGTCGAACTTCTAAAAAGATTATTTTCGTCTTGAATTCTAGTTCTATTATTTTTTATTTTTGGCAAGAAAAAAATGGAAGTTATGGATTACGTATTTTATTAACACAGGATCAGGTGCCGTTATATGTGTTTTGGTCTGCGATTTAAGCTCGTTAATCAAACTGTCACTTAAAGTTTTTCATCTACCAGAAGTTGTGTTTCCAGCTGTTTTCCTTTTTATTTATTATATATTGCTATTCTATCTCTGAATCGAAAGTAGAAATGTATTTTTAATAGTTAAGATATCTGAGATGTTTAATCTCTTTTTTTCTAATGTTTACTGAAATCAAAATAGCAATTCAATACGTTTTTCCTTATAGAAATTTTTTAAACATTGGAAAACTGATTATATCATGGAAAGTTTCGTTCGAATTAATAATAAAATTTAATTTAGTAAACCAAGAAATTTGTTTATTATTTTTTAAATAAATGAACATTATAAAAAAAAATAATTTCTTCTTCATTGGCAGTTGGCGTTCCCCATGGTGAGTTAACGTCATTTTGCCTACTGGCAGGTTTCGAAACAAAAAATATTTTCTTTATACAGGGTATGATTGTCAGCCCTATTCTCAATAGTCGTATTAGACCAGGACTTTCAGTTTAAAGCAAATTTCGAACCACAACAAACATCCATGTCACCGCCAGGACTTGAATCCGAAACCTGTGAATACAACAGCCGAAACTCTAATCAATCATACATCAGGCCCCAGGAAACAATTTGCGAATGGAAAATTTTTAACAGAGAAAATTGAACAAAACTGATTTAAAAAAAAAAATTAATAACTCTGAAGATGTCAAATATTAATTTCTAATTATTCAGTTATTCTAATTATTACTGTTATATAATTATTACAAAAAAAAGATATTTTTAAAGAGTTTTTGTTTTTGATGTATGAGTAGTTCTGTAGTTCATCTATCACTAGAGGTGGTACGCTGTAGAATTCTAAAAACCTGTTTTTTAATCAACAAATATTAACTCCAGAATATTACATGCAACCAACATATCTTATTTTTTAGAGTATATCATATATTTAAAAGTTTTTGAAAAATTTTTGATTTAAAAATCTAGTGATTAAATTGAAACATATCCCTTTGTATAATGTAAATAAGTCTAAATAATCGTAATTATACATAATATTGTATTACAATATTTTTATTTAAAATCATGGGTTTCAGTGAAGGTTACTAATTCCCTGAAGATTCCAATATGTATAATTCTAACGAATATGAAATAAATGTATATGCAATGTTTATATTCGTTATATGTATATTCGTTTATTACATTCTAACGAATATGTAATTCTTTAAAATCTGACGATTTTTTCCTGTAATATTTATCTTTGAAATTTATGTCTTACTGACAGAAACTGCTGGTAAAGTGTTGCTTTGTAAATATTTTCAAAAATTTTAAAAATCTTTTTTGATTTCTATAGGTTAAATCCAGTATTATTTTTATATATGGTATATTTATCAATAAATTAATTGAAATGAAATAAATTTATGTAAAATTTTAATTAATAGTCTGACAAGACAAAAAAAAAATAATTTTTTTGGGATTATTCTGTGATTAATAAATTCATAATCTCTCAATACATATTACTAATTCATTAAAAGTTTTAAATGTGGGAAAAAAAAATGTGTTAACGATACGTTGTTTTTATTCAACCAATCATCCACAAAAAAAAAAATTAAATTTCAGAAAAAACTAAAAATTCCATATTCTTTTTCTAAAATTCTATATTTGTTCAACAAACAAAACATGGTTATATTTATATCTTATTGATTATATTTACTTCATATTTCTAACATCTAACTGAAAAAAAAAAATTAGATATCACATAGTGATCTGGCAAATACACTGAGGTTTTTTTCTTCCATCCGTGGACAAATCTCAGCGATTCAGAGATGGATATGTCTCTATTTCTCCCCGGAGACACAGAGGATGGTGAATCTCTGACGCAGTGGATTCCGTGCGTGACAGTTCGGACTCGCGTGACCACAGGAGATGAAGAACGCACATCCACGGAACTCTCTGTATTCATTTTCCTCCGCCCCCTTCAAGGCTGGGCCCGGAACATCTGGTGGGCCCCAGCCTTTTTTCAAACGAGTTCCTGTCTCGCTGAAAACGGTTTTGGGACACAAGGCTGTTCTGCATCAATTTTTTATGTGCGTTCTTCCCGCTCTTGTTTTTTTTAAAGTGGATGGTTTTGTTTTTGTTTATGTATTTTTGGAATTTTGAATTAAGATTTAAGATTCAGAGGGTAGATGTTGAAGTTACTTTGATTCAAGTATTTGTGACAGAGTTTACATTTACTTCTTTACTACTCGTTTTCATCATTTTGTATTAGATAAGGTATTAGTTTTCTATTAAATTCTGAGTCTATTTACATGTCAATTGTTTTATTACAGGGGAATAATAGAATCTATTATGATTAAAAAAATTAGAACGAAACTATGAACAACAGAAGTAATAATATGACATAAGTAAAAGTAGCAAATTAAGATTCAAAGAGTAGATGGTGAAGCTACTTTGATTCAAGTATTTGGGACAGAGTTTGTATTAACTACTTTCGTACTTGTTTTAATCATTGTGTTCTAGACAAGGTATCATTTATCTATTAATTTTGAATTAAGATTCTGAGGGTAGATGTTCAAGATACTTTTATTCAAGTATTTGTGACAGAGTTTATATTAACTTATTTCGTACTTGTTTTCATCATTGTGTTCTAGAGAGGTATCACTTGTATATTAATTTTGAAGATTCAGAGGATAGATGTTGAAGTTACTATTGTTTATAGTAAAACAGACAGCGTACAGTACTGTTACTACTGTTTAATAATATTTACAGAACTACTGTTTTATTACAGGGAATAACAGAATATATGATGATTAAACGTTATGAATAAATTATGAACACCAGAAATAAAAAAATATGACAAAAGTAAAAGTAGCAAATTAAGTTTTACAGAGTAGATGTTGAAGCTACTTCGATTTAAGTGTTTGTGACAGAGTTTATATTTACTTCTTTCCTACTTGTTTTCAGCATTGTGTTCTAGATAAGATATCTGTTATCAATTAAATTCTGAATCTACTTACAAGCCTATTGTTTGATTACAGGTGAATAATAGAATATATTATGATTAAAACATTATGACTAAATTACGAACAACAGAAATAAAAGAACACACATTGTGTGAAAAAGTAGCAAATTAAGATTCAGAGAGTAGATGTTGAATTTACTTTGATTCAAGTATTTGTTAAAAATTTATATTTACTTTTTCTGTACTTGTTTTCATCATTGTGTTCTATAGAAGGAATAATTTATCTATTAAATTCTGAATATATTTAAAGGCCTTTTATTACAAGCAAATAATAAAATATATTATAATAAAATAATTATAACTGAAATATGAACAATATACAATATTACCTTCAATAATATATTTTATAAAGTTATTTTAACTTAATATTAACTAAAATAACTCGATAAACGTATTTTTATAACTTATTAAACTCAAAAATTCTATGAATCAAAATAATTTTTTAAGTTATTTTGAAAATATTTTTTTTTTTTATATTTTGAATTGTTATCTGACAGATTAGCGAATACGAAACCATTTATTTAATTCAATTAAATTTATTTTATTTATAAATTAATTTAAAATGAAACACGTTTTTAATTTATTTTTAAAATTTATCTTGAGATCATAAGGGAATTATTAATAAATCAATCATAATTATTTTTTCATATATTAAAAAAATTTTATTCAAAGTAATAAACAAATTTGGCATTAAAGTATATCATAAGGCATTTAAAGAAAATAAGAATTCACTATATTTTTTTAAGTTTTATAAAATTTTTATTTTTATTATTCTAGAAGTGTTTTTAATACAGTAACGAATTTGCATTTGAATTTTTTAATCGTAATTTAAAATTACATTAATAAAATTATTTTTATTTTGTCGACACTCATTTGCTTATTGCAGTCTTAAAGGAAAAAAAATGTTAAAATATGAATTTATAAATTTTTTTTATTATTTTTTTCTGTTGATGTAACATGGTGTAACATGCAACATGGCTTTGTTATTCCTATGCAAATGAATATACTTTTAAAGTTATATATTGCAATTTTTAATGTTTCAGCATTTTAAAATACTTATACAATCAATTATGTTATAAATATTGGGTTAATTAAATAACTATATTTTACAAACTATTAGAAGAAGATTTAAAAAAAAAAAAAGTAAATTATATATAGTTTAATTAAATTAGAAATCATTTTCTTGTATCTACTTAAAAAGCAATAATTATTTGCAAATTAAATAATTATATTAACTATATTTTATCACTTCCCTTGTTTGTATATACTTAAATATTATATGTCGTATTTTTAAAACAACCTGTTAAAAATAATTTAATTTTTATTCAAAAACAGATAAATGAACCTAATTCAGACAGATATATTTTAAAATCTACTTTGCAATGATAAAAATGCAATGTTTTTCAATGTATTATTCTTACAACAAAAGAAAATTCCCTTTCCAAATAAATACTCATCAACTACTCGTACATTATTTCATATTTCTACTAAAGAATATAAATATACAATATCGAAGAAAATAGCAAAATATTCTATTTATAACAATATTTATAACAATAACAATATTCTATACAATTCTATATTCTTTTCTATTTATAACAATAACGCACTCCTAAGTGCTATTGTTGTTTTCTTTTAACCAAGCTGACGAAAATTAGTTTTCCTCCAATAAAAAAAGGCTTTAATTTTGATTTTTAAAATGTTTTCCTTCTTTTAATACAATATTACAAAACATCCATCAAATAATTTTTTCTTCAACCTACATCTAAACATTTTACAAAAGACTAAAACGATAAGGGCGCATCGAAAAAGGGGCTCTATCCATTAAAACTTTCAGCATACACGGGCCACGTGATAAAATTCCCATGGGCGACAACCGGATCAATACAGCAAAAAGCATAAAGAGGACAGACACCCCAAGATATAATTTTCTAGTACGAATAACTTGATTTTCCCCAACTAACAATGCACCTCCTTCTTCCCAAAACCGAATGAAACATTAAATTTCTATTACTTAAGCAAGCCAAATTCTCGGTCACGCAAGCAGACATATCTGGTTGTCATGCCAGATAGCAGATCCCTTTTCTTGCTTGCTCGATATTATCAAATAGTACTGGGACCATTCATCATAGGGAGACAAGTGAAGAATCCCCATCGATTACCTATTCGAAAACTTCCCTCGTAAATCTCTTCCCGGCGTTTGTTCTCCGATGGCAAGGTGTTGCGATTGCCCGTGTTATCATCGTTTCCAGGGAAGTGTCAAGTCGTTGGCCGGAATTGCAGTGTCATTTTACGAGGCGATCGACGGGCAGATCGAATTTAATCGGATGCCAGCGTGGAATGGATTGGTTAGTGCTTGATCCGCTGGACTCTCGGTATTAGTTAGGATATCGAGGACAGTGCCCTTTGAGAAAGGTAGTCTTTTGAAAAGCTCTTTGATGCCATTTTTAGGGTGTATAAAAAAGCATAAAAAATTCGATATTTCCAAGTTAATAAAATGAGTAGAATATTTGCTATTGATCTGGAGAAATATTATATTAATTGGATTAATATAATTTTTTTTAATACTTTATTGCAAATTAGTCAATAAAGTATATCATACATATTTAAGGATCAATAAGAATTTACTGTAGTTTTTAAAATTTAAGTTTTATAAAATTTAATTTTTTAATATTCTAGAATTGTTTTTAATGCAGCAACATAGTTTTATTTCATTTCTTCATCGCATTATATTTTTTATGGCATTAATAAATTCTTATTTTATTATGTCATCACTTATTTCAGTATTACATTCTTGAAGGAAAAATATTAAAATATAAAATCAGATTACGTGAGTCCAAATAAGAATTATTACATTTTCAAAATATTTTGTTACGTTCATGTATACAAATGTAAATGGTTTGTTAATCGTATTCAAAGATTTTTTTTTTTTAAAATTATGTATTGCAATTCTTAATGTTTCAACCTGTTAAAATTCTTATAAAAATTAAATCTTTAATAATTATTGTGTTAATTAAATAACTATTTTTCACAAAATGTTACAAGAAGAATTTTAAAATAAAATATGGAAATTACATATGGATTTAATTAGAAATTAATTTGTATCTACTTAAAATGCAATAATTATTAGCAAAATAAATTCTTATATCAATTATATTTTTATTAATTCCATTTATTTGTATATCTATATATAAATGATATATTTCATCTTTCTAAAACAACTTGCTCAAAAATACTTTACTACATACTTTTTTAAATAAAAATTCTTGTAATTTTAAAATAAAAAACTAATGAACTTGATACACACACAAACACACACAAACACACATATATATATGTATATATATATCTTAAAATCTGCTTTGTAGTGCTAAGCATAAGTCTTTCAATTTATTATTTTTACAACAAAAGCAAATTCCCCTTACCAAGTAACTACACATCAATTAAATTATTTCATTTTTTCTACTAAAGAAACAAATATAACAATAATGAAAAAAATATATTTATAATAATAACGCACTCCTAAGTGCTATTGTTGTTTTCCTTTTGCTTTTAAGCTCACAAAAATAAGTTTTTTTCTCCAATAAAAGGCTTTAATTTTGATTTTAAAATGTTTCCTTTTAATACAATATTACAAAACATCCATCAAATACTCTTTCTTCAACCTACATCTAAACATTTTACAAAAGACTAAAAAGTTAAGGGCGCATCGAAAAAGGGGTTCTATCCATTAAAACTTTCAACATACACGGGCCACGTGATAAAATTCCCATGGGCGACAACCGGATCAATACAGAAAAAGCACAAAAAGAGGACAGACACCCCAAGATATAATTTTCTAATACGAATAACTTGATTTTCCCCAACTAACAATGCGCCACCTTCTTCCCAGACCGAATGAAACATTAAATTTCTATTACTTAAGCAAGCTCCATTCTCGGTCACGCAAGCAGACATATCTGTCTGTCATGCCAGATAGCAGACCCCTTTTCTTGCCTGCTCGATATTATCAAAATAGTACTGGGACCATTCATCATAGGAGACAAGTGAAGAATCCCCATCGATTACCTATTCGAAAACTTCCCCTCGTAAATCTCTTCCCGGGCGTTTGTTCTCCGATGGCAAGGTGTTGCGATTGCCCGTATTATCATCGTTTCCAGGGAAGTGTCAAGTCGTTGGGCCGGAATTGCAGTGTCGTTTTACGAGGCGATCGACGGGCAGATCGAATTTATTCTGTTGCGAGCGGGGATTGGATTGCCAGTGTTTGATTTGCTGGACTCTCGGTATTCGTTGGGATATCCAGGATAGTGCCTTTTGAGAATGCTTCTCGAAAAGCTCTTTCACGTCTGTTATAGGGTGTATAAAAAAGCGTAAGATTCGATATTTTTAAGTTAATAAAATAAGTTGTATATATGCTATTGATTTGAGAAAATATTTGTACGATTTATTACGTAATATACTAATATCAGTCTGGCATTTAAGAAATATACCCTTCAGAAAATATATGCATATGTAATATATTTGTAATTATGTTATTATTAAGGTGGAGTTTATTAAATTTAATTTATTTAGTAATAGTTTACTCAATGTCCTAACGAATACCTGTCTTGGTATTGGTATAGATATGGAGGATAGTGTCTTCTTAGAAAGGAAGGCTTTCGAAAAGTTCTTTGATGTCAGTTATAGGGTATATAAAAATCGTAAGATTCAATATTTTCAATTTAATAAAGTGAATTGGATACATGCTATTGATTGCAAAATTTGTCATTAAAGTAGATAATAAGATATTTAAAAAAATAAGAAATAAAAGTAGTTTTTTAAGTATTATAGAATTTTATTTGTTATTATTCTAGAATTATTTTTAATACAGAAACGAACTCATAGTTTTATTATATTTTCTAATCGTAATTTATAATCGCATTAATAAATTATTATGAAAATAATTTAATTATTATTAAAAAGATCATTATTATAAATTATTATTATTATAAATTATTATTAAAAATTATTA
The DNA here is from genome assembly GCA_021605095.1 of Caerostris extrusa. NCBI lineage: Eukaryota > Metazoa > Arthropoda > Arachnida > Araneae > Araneidae > Caerostris > Caerostris extrusa. Next base: position 22,384 of record BPLR01016842.1, read on the forward strand.
TTAAAATTATTATTATAAATTATTATTAAAAAGATGCTAAAATTTGAATTCATATAACATGAGTTCATATAATATTTATTATTTTTTTCCATATTTTTTGTTAATTTTGATGTAGAGAAATGTAACATGGTTTTTAAATCATATGAAAAAGAATATGTTTTAATATTATGTATTGTAATTCTTAAAGTTTCAGCATGTTAAAATGCTCATAAAATTGAATATATAATATAATAATTATTCAATTTATTAAATAACTATTTTTACAAATTATAACAAGAAGATTTTTAAAAAATAAGGAAACTACTAATAGATAATTAAACTAGAAATTAATTTGTATCTATTTAAAAAGCAATAATTATTCGCAAAATAAAACTATTGTTTAATTGCATTTTATCACATCCACTTATTTATATATCTATATTTAAATGCTATATTTCGTATTTTTAAAACAACTTGTCAAAAAATACTTTATTTAATTTTTTTTAAATAAAAAACTACTAACGAACCTGATTAAGTCGCATATATCTTAAAATCTGCTTTGTAATGTTAAAAATAGGGTTTTCAATAAATTCTTTTTTACAAAAAAAGAGAATTTCCTTTCCAAACAAATACGCATTAATTACATTATTTCATTTTTCTACTAAAAGCAAAGAAATGACATATAACAATATCGAAAAAAATTCTATTTCTTATAATAACCCTCTCCTAAGTGCTATTATTGCTTCCTTTTGCCTAAGCTCACCAAAATCAGTTTTCTCCAATAAAAAAAAGGCTCTAATTTTGATTTTTAAAATGTTTCCTTTTTTAATACCATATTACAAAGCATCCATCAAAGAATTTTTCTTCAACCTACATCTAAACATTTTGTAAAAGACTAAAAAGATAAGGGCGCATCGAAAAAGGGGCTCTATCCATTAAAACTTTCAGCATACACGGGCCACGTGATAAAATTCCCATGGGCGACAACCGGATCAATACAGCAAAAAGCACAAAAGAGGACAGACACCCCAAGATATAATTTTCTAATACGAATAACTTGATTTTCCCCAACTAATAATGCGTCACCTTCTTCCCAGGTCGAATGAAACATTAAATTTCTATTATTTAAGCAAGGTTCCTTCTCGGTCATGCAAGCAGACATATCTGGTTGTCATGCCAGATAGCAGATCCCTTTTCTTGCTTGCTCGATATTATCCAAATAGTACTCGGACGATTCATCAGGGGGACAAGTGAAGAATCCCCATCGATTACCTATTCGAAAAATTTCCCCTCGTAAATCTCTTCCCCGTTTGTTCTCCGATGGCAAGGTGTTGCGATTGCCCGTATTATCATCGTTCCAGGGAAGTGTCAAGTTGTTGGCCGGAATTGCAGTGTCGTTTTACGAGGCGATCGACGGGGAGATCGAATTTATTCGGATGCGAGCGTGGAATGGATTGACAGTGTTTGATTCGCTGGACTCTCGGTATTCGTTAGGATATCGAGAATTGCGCCTTTGAGAAAGGAAGGCTTTCGAAAATCTCTTTGATGTCAGTTATAGGGTGTATAAAAAAGCGTAAGATTCTATATTTTTATATTAATAAAGTGAGTAGGATTGAGCTATTGATACCAGAAGATGCTGCTCAGGTTACAAGCTACAGGCTGTATAAAAAGTGTAAGATTCGATATTTTCAGGTTAATAAAACGAGTAGAATATATGCTATTGATCAAAAAGAAATATTGGACAAATTAATTCGTATACATTAATATTAGTCTAGAATTTAAGAAATATCCCCTTCTTAAAATAGATGTCGTCCTTTAATATATTTTTAATTATGTTATTATTAAGATAGAGTTTATTAAAATTAATTTGTTTAGTAATAGTTTATTAAATTTCCAAGCGAATACCACTCTTGGTATTCGTTAAGATATCGAAGATAGTGCTTTTTGAAAGAAAGACTTTTCGAAAAGGTTCTTGATGTCAGTTATAGGATGTATAAAAAAGCATATGATTCGATATTTTCAAGTTAATAAACTTAGTGGGGTATATGTTATTGATATTAGCAGAAATATTGGTCAATTTAATTCTTAATACACTAATATTAGTCTGGAATTTAAGAAATGTCTTTCGTATGTCTAATGAATGTTTTAATTAATGTCATTATTTAAGACAGAGTTTATTAAAATTAACATATGTATAATGTACTTTCTAAAATATATTGATAATTTGATATATTAAAAAAAAAGAAATAATAATTTATCAATGCCAATATATTAATATATATTGATAATTTGATATATTAATAATTGATAATATTGCGATTGACCGTATTATCATCGTTCCAGGAAGTGTCTAGTCTTTGGCCGGAATTGCAGTGTCGTTTTTACGAGGCGATCGACGGGCAGATCGAATTTATTTGGATGCTAGCGTGGAATGGGTTGTCAATGTTTGACACGCTGGACTCTTGGAATTCGTTAGGATAGTGTATTTTGAGAAAGGAAGGCTTTTCGAAAAGCTCTTTGAAGTCAGTTATAGGGTGTATAAAAAAAGCGTAAGAGTTCAATATTTTCGAGATAATAAAATGAGTAGGATAGATGCTGTTGATCAGGAGAAATATTGGACATTTACTTGTAATAAGCTAATATTTGTGTGGAATCAAAGAAAATGTCTTCCGTATATCTAATATATTTTTATTAATGTCAGTATTTAAGATAAATTTTATTAAAATTAACTTAAGTTTAATGTAGTTTAACTATATTCTTGGCTTTAAAATAATATTCAGGTAATATTTCACTGTAATACATCAGTAAATACAATAAAAGTAATATTCGTTATATCCTCTGAGATTTTTATATTGTGTTTAAATAAGACTTAAAAGTGTATTATTTGAAAGAAAATAATATTGTATTAATATTCAGAGTATTAGAAAATAATATTCCATTAATATCGATCAGTAGTATTAGCATTAGTAGAATATGTCATTAATATCACCAGTAGTATTAGCATTAGTAGAATATTTCATTAATATCATCAGTAGTATTAACATTAGTACAATTTTCATTAATATCATTGCAATATTTTAAACTTTTAATTCATTCTGTTGAAACATGAATTTCCAATTAAGTTCCTCAAATGTTTACCTACTTCAGTGTTTTCTACTACCAGTGATGACCCATTTGTAATCAAAATTATTTTGTCTCTAATGCTTCTCTTAAAGTGTCAAGTTTTATTTGGGTTTTGTTTTTAGATTGACTATTCATTAAAAAGCGCTGTCTATAACATTAAAAAATAATTAAAAAATTAAATAATTGAAAGTTATGTTATTAAGGTGTTTAAAATCGTAACTACGCAAAAAAAAAAAAAAATAAAGTAGAAACGTGCCAAGAATTAAAAAAGAATAAAATTGATCACAAAACCAACTCTCAACTTGATAGTTACTCTCACAGGAGAACACATACATTGCGTTGAATCATTGATTGTTAAGCCATTCCGAAAATAAGATAAAGAAATTAAATTCTCGTTTAAGAGTAAGTATCATGAACATCAATGAGTCAAAGTTTTGTTCAGGCTGCTGAATGGAATAATTTAACATGAGATAAGAACATGAAAATGATTAATTTGTTTCTTAAAAATGTATTTAATAATTATTTTCTCTGCTTTAATAGGTATAAATTAATTATGTGATTTTTTTTTTTGTCTTTAACAAATAACCAACTTTGGGATGTTTCTACGCAATTTTTTAAAAGAAAAATTTTATTTTATTTATTTATTATTATTATTTTTTGCAGTGCTGGTTTACGAAGTGATCAATGTAATATCTAATATAGTCATATAGATTGGAAAACAGAAATGAATTTATAGTATATGATGTAATCAATATCGTAAAGGCTAATATTCACTAGGAGTATTAACGAGAAATAAGAATAGAAATAGAGAATATAACCATTGATTTCAAGAAATAATTTAAATTTTATAAAAGAAATGGTGCATAATTTACTCTTTTATTTGGTTTTCAATTTAACTAAGTAAAAAGAGACGTTTGGCTTGTCTCAGCAAAAAAAAAAATTATATAAATATCTACATGCAGGCATATATTTCATTTTATTTGGGGGAGGATATCTTGGAAGCATCTTTTCTGTGGCCTCTTAATTCGTTAAGCTTGTTGACGATATTACACATGTGAGCGAGCGCCAATATATCAACTAATGTTAGTCCATGATATCATATTAAAGTGGAAGGAAATATTCCAATACCTGGTATAAACTTACACAATACAAATTACATTCTGAAATTTAGTTTCCATAAGTTTGTATTTTTGGCTCATCTCTTTCTTCTATTTTCTTATAGAATAAAAAGAATAATTAAAAGTTTCTTGAAGCTTTAGTCTTTCAAAAAATTAAATAAATGTTTAAATGTTTTTTTTTTTTCAAATCCAAATAATTAGTTTATTTGTTGATACTAAACTGGAATTTCAGATTTGCTGGATATGTTGCTTTCATCATATACTGCTTCTTAATAATCGATTTGAATTTTTTTAGCGTTGTTTTATAGAACATACCAAGAAAGATCTATAACAAGAGAGGTTTTCAAAAATAATGTGTAATAATTATGCTGTAGCTAATTGATGCATGCTAATGCATTCACTAATTAGGATAACAAGACTTTAATGATTAATTATTCTACTCTAGATTAGCTATTAAATTATTCGCCTGACTACCGTATCTGGTATACCATGATGCCATGTTCTAGTATAAATATGTTTTCTTAGTCTTCTTCATTATACTTCAAAAATGTTATGTAGAAGTTAAAAGTTCAAAAATGTTATGTTATGCAATATTCATTTTTCATTTATTTATGAAACATTAAAGAAGAATTCATTATGATTTAACACATATATATATACATATATATATATATATGTATGTGTGTGTGTGTGTGTGTGTGTGTTTGTGTATGTATAAATACTTTCTGATTAATTGTAAAATAACTTCCTTCCTACATTTTTCCAAAATGTCTTCCTTGTTGTAAATATTTCACTCTTAAGTGATTTTTAAATTTTTTTCTTCTCACTAGAAGAAAAGATTAAAAAAATATATAAGAAACAAAAGTGCTTTAGAGTAGTCAGTAAATGCTTTCTATTTCGACTTTTAAGTCTTTAAAATAGGCAATACGCGTTGCTTAAAATTGTGCAATTTATATGGCTTGGATAGAAAAGAAAATATTAATAATTATTTTATTAATGGTGTATCCTTAAAAACGGGAAATACAGCAATAATTATATCCTTATCAATGCTTTTCTGGATGTCCATTTGATATCGTATTTATTATATTCCGGCATTTACCTTAATAATACTCTAGAATTTGTAAATAATTATTCAGAACTATTAACTGTACTCGTTGCACTAATTGAATTACTAATATTATTAATAACTACTAATTGTAATGCTAATATTATATAGTAACTATAATTGTACTACTAATACTATTCGTTGTAATTACTGATTGTTGTTTGTGCGATACTGGTTACTTTCAGACGTTCTTGAAAATTGCTATAATAATACATATGTTCGTTTTAAATAAACTTACAAAGAGCATCTGTTTATCAGAAAGGGCCTATGTATCCCTCGAAGGCAAACAAGACCTCGCATATAAATGTTTCAGGACTCCAAATTCGATTACAAATTGTAGGGAATAATAGGAACTACTGGAAAAATAGTTCCTCGATTTTCAGTTATAAAATTAAAGAAATATTACATGACTATTGTTCCCACATACCTTTCTTGGAGTAGGTCAGAGCACTTTAAAATAACATAAATCGTGGTTTTCAAATTCTACTTGCATATTTGGATTTTTAAAAGGCTTAAAAATCATCTTTTATTGAAAACTTTCTTAAAGGTTAAGTGTATTGTTTATCAATATATACTAAAAGTATGAGATTAATATTATAATACACAAAAATATGAGGAAAGGCTCAAATGTATTCTGTGTTTTTGGTCAGGATGTAAAAAAAAAAAATTGTTAAAAAATAGAAATTTTTAGAAATACAAAAAATCTTTATTTTGTATTCAGAAAAGATAAAACATGTGTAACCTTTAATAGATGGTTTAAGTATTAGATAAAATATTAATAGAAAAATTTGAAAAAAATATATAACTAATTGTATAATTCTATTATACAAAAAATTGTATGATCTTTTCCCAATTAGTTCATTAATTTTAATCAGCAAAGTTTGTGGTAATAACGCTTTTTATTAAATATATTTTTACTGAAATGGAATGATTTCGAAGCTTTTAGTTGCTAAAAATAAAATACACTGACGGAAAAAAATCCTTACATCCAGAAAGACTTGTTTTAGATAAACAAAATTGGTTAGGCGTGTTTATACATCTGAAAGATGACATTGATGCAATTTTCGCGCTTTTCGCATAACTGTAGCACTAGTAGCTTCATTCGGAACATGCAAATCAGGTTTGATTTAAATACATGCTGTAAAGTTCGTGAGCGTTATAGAGCTTTTTGAAATTTAACGTATTGAGTTGATGTTAGCAAAGAATGTTATTGCCTTTAAGAAGACGAAGAAGCCCTTATCAACAGCTCACCGATTTTGAACGAGGGCATAATAGGGCTACAAGAAGGTGGAATGTGTCCACTGTGCATGGTTTTGGGAGCAGTGGTCAAGGGATGGTACTGCCTCAAAGGCCGGGTTCCGGGCGGCCACGTGACACAACTGAGAGGGAAGACAGCCATACTGCGTCTGCGGCAGAAATTTAACAAGCGTCGGTTACTTCAAGGACAGCTCCGAGCCAAGCGTCCTGTAGTGTGCTGTCCACTGACTCCAAGCCATTGCCTTTTACGGTACCAGTGGTGTCGAGACAGAGCTCATTGGATTACGGAGTGGAGATCTGCTGTGTTTTTCGGATGAAAGCAAGTTCTGCCTTGGTGCCAGTGATGGCCGCGTGTTGGTCAGAAAGAGGCCAGGGGGAACGCCTGCAACAAGACTGTCTGCGGCCTAGACACACTGGACCTACACTTGTAGTCATGGTCTGGGAAGCAATTTTTTATGACAGCAGGAACACTATCGTTGTTATCCCAAACACACTGACTTCAAATTTGTTCGTCAGTCTGGTAATTCAACCTGTAGTGCTGTCATTCATGAACAGCCTTCAAGGGCGGGGGGGTTCCAAAAGGATAAAGCTCGCCCTCATACCGCTGTTATAACGCAACGTTCTCAGAGAACTGCAAGGCTGCAGAGAATATATTACCTTGACCTAAGAGATCACCAGATCTATCTCCAATCTTGCACAAAGGGGATATCATTGGACGACAACTCCTGCATCATCCATAGCCACCCCAGTATTGACAAAACAAGTACAACAAGCATGGAACTCCATACCACAAAATAACACTCGGCACCTGTGTGACACAATGCATGCACGTTTGCAGGATTGCATTCAAAATTCTGGAGGTTACACTGGCTATTAATGTAACATCATTTTAAACTTGAAATGCTTTTTCTTGATCTTAAATTAGCCTGTGATCTTTAAAATTTAATATATTAAAAGATGTTAACTAGACAAATGCATAGTTCGAATTTCATTACTGCACAATAATTTTTTCTTAGATTCTTTTTTTCCGTCGGTGGATGATAATCAGAAGGTTTCTATGTCATTGTAAACTTAATTTGATGTAAAACTCGTAACATTTCTTTAAATCGTAACTTATCTAAGTGCAATGAAGTGTGCAATCAATTATAAAATTAATGAAATGCATAATTTTATAGCTACAATTCAGAGTTTTAGTATACACTTAATGAAAAGGAGCACGTGCATGCTATTGCTCAGTTTAGTACCAGCTATTGTCCATTTAAAAAAAAAAAAAAAAAATAACCGTAAAAGTTTTGATTCTGGAAAGTTTTTTTTTTTTTTTTTTTTGTTTCAGGGTTTTCCAAATTTACCGTGCAAGTAAAAAAAGAAAAAAACAGAAATGAAAAAAAAAAATACTACAGAGTAAAAATGTATACCATTTTTGGCCAATTTTATAAATTTAGACCCAACCTGGAATCGAAAGCAATTTATTGATTCTACAATTTCCATAATGTTTTTACACATTTGTTCAACTTTTTGTGCTATAGCGACGAAACAATCTGAAATAAATTAAAAGACACCGAAACTTGAAAGTTAACATAAATATTTTGAATACAAAGTGGAGTGGGAATATATTAATTAATTAATCTGAAAATTTATACGAATGTGTCTAAACATATTTTACAGCTTTCCTATGTTATCAGAATATAATGTTGAAATATATATATATATACATTCAGTCCATTTACAAAAAATTCAATGTCTACGTAATAAATGGAGCATCGAATTAGTTTGGATGCAGTTTTGGAATAAAATATCCTTAAATAATTTTTGGATGAATGGTTACTGTCAGAGAAGTGAATAACACATTTATTAAATTGTATACTCCTATTTTTAAGGAAATAAAGAACTGACGTCCTTTAGTTAATTTATTCAGCTTACCATAATGATAAAAATAATAACATTATAGATTAGTTACACTATTCGATACGGTAGCCGAAAGATGAAATATTTTTAATGCATAAAAATATTTAAATCGTATTTTTACTTGATTGAAATACTGAACTTACAAAAATATTAAAGGAAAACATCAATGCATTGATTTATCTTCATTATTTATTAAGTTTAATCATAAAAAATACATTTTAACAAAATTTATTGGCCTAATAATATAATTTGTTAAGTTAATGTATACTTTTCTAATAGAAAATAAATGTAGAAATTATCGTGACCTATACATTTCTAACAGGTAAAAAAAAAACCTACTGAGATCTTTCATACCGAGATTTTTAAAGTTTATGTTTATCAAATTTGCTGTACACACTTGATGAATAATATAATTTTTCAATCACCTTTTTTTTGCCATTAAATAAAATAAATCTTCTAATATACAGAATAAATCTTCCTTTCTCAAAAGGCACTATCCTCCATATCCTGACGAATAACGAGAGTCCAGCGAATCAAACACTGGCAATCCATTCCACTCTCGCATCCGAATAAATTCGATCTGCCCGTCGATCGCCTCGTAAAACGACACTGCAATTCCGGCCCAACGACTTGACACTTTCCTATATTGATGATAATACGGGCAATCCACGTTTTATCAATTATTAATATATCAAATTATCAATATATTTTTAAACTACATTAAACTTAAGTTAATTTTAATAAACTATGTCTTAAATAATATTAATTAAAAAATTTATTAGGTATACGCAAGACATTTCTAAAATTCTAGACTAATAATAATGTATACGAATTAAACTATACAAATATTTCACCTGATCAATAGCATATAATCCGCTCACTTTATTAAAATAAAAATATCGAATCTTATGCTTTTTTATACACCCTATAACTGACATCAAAGATCTTTTCGGAAAGCCTTCCTTTCTCAAAAGGCACTATCCCCGATATCCTAACGAATACCGAGAGTCCAGCGAATCAAAAACTGACAATCCATTCCACTCTCGCATCCGAATAAATTCGATCTGCCCGTCGATCGCCTCGTAAAAAACGACACTGCAATTCCGGCCCAACGACTTGACACTTCCCTGGAAACGATGATAATACGGGCAATCGCAACACCTTGCCGTCGGAGAACAAACGCCCGGGAAGAGATTTACGAGGGGAAGTTTTTCGAATAGGTAATCGATGGGGATTCTTCACTTGTCTCCTATGATGAATGGTCCCAGTACTATTTGGATAATATCGAGCAGGCAAGAAAAGGGGTCTGTTATCTGGCATGACAGACAGATATGTCTGCTTGCGTGACCGAGAATGGAGCTTGCTTAAGTAATAGAAATTTAATGTTTCATTCGGTTTGGAAAGAAGGAGATGCATTGTTAGTTGGGAAAATCAAGTTATTCGTATTAGAAAATTATATCTTGGGGTGTCTGTCCTCTTTTTGTGCTTTTTGCTGTATTGATCGGGTTGTCGCCCATGGGAATTTTATCACTTGGCCGCAAAGTATGCTGAAAGTTTTAATGGATAGAGCCCCCTTTTTCGATGCGTGCATATCTTTTAGTCTTTATGGAAAATGTTTAGATGTAGGTTGAAGAAAAATTCAAAATGGATATTTTGTAATGTTGTATTAAAAAAAAAAAGGAAACATTTTAAAAATCAAAATTAAAGCCTATTTTTATTGGTGGATAAAAAGCAAAAAAATTCAAAAGAAAGGGCTCAAGCAAAAAAAAACAACTATAGCACTTAGGAGCACGTTATTGTAAATAGAATTTTTTCAATATTATTATATTTATTTTCTTTAGTAGAAAAATTAAATAATGTTTCTTTAAGTATTTTTTGGAAAGGGAATTTCCTTTTGTTTTAAGAATAATGCAATAAAAACATAAGTAAATCATTACAAAACAGATTTTAAGATATATATGTCTGAATCAAGTTTGTTAGTATATATGTATTTTTTAAATAATTAAAATATTTTTGTACAAATCGTTTTAAAATATGAAACATACTATTTTAATATATTAATATATATATATATATATTAAAATATATTTAAATATATATATATATATATATGTATACAAATAAGAGAATGTGATAGAATGTAATTAATACAATAGTTTATTTGCTAATAATTATTGCGTTTTAAGTAGATACAAATTAATTTCAAATTTAATTATCAATATGCAATGTCCTCATTTTGTTTTAAATCTTCTTGTAATAGTTTATAAAAAAAATTGTTATTTAAAATTATTATTTTGTGTTTTTGATTAGAATGTAAAAAAAAAATTCTACTAAAAATGGCTCAAAAACAGAAATTTTTTGATTAAAAATATTTCAGTTTTCATTCCTGAAAAGATAAAACATGTGTAACCTTTATTAGATAAGTGTCATATAAAAGATTGATTGGAACAATTACAAAAAGAAAAAAAAATCATATAACTAATTGCATATATGTGTTATACAAAAATTTGTAAGATTGATTTTTAATTAGTTCGTTAATTTTCATCAGCAACACTTGTGGTATAAGTGTTTTTATTAAGTTTATTTACTGAAATGAAATGATTTCAAAACTTTGAGTTGTTAAAAAAAAAAAATATGGCATTCATATTAATATTCAGCATTACATATATATATATATATATATATATATATATATATATATATATTATTCAACATTATTTTCCAGCTAGTGTAGGAATAAAATATGCTTAGAAACATTCATATAAATTTGACATTGAATGTTTTTTAATTTTTAACATTGAATTTTAGTAAATGTTCTGAATATATATATATATATATATATATATATATATATATATATATATATATATTCAGAACAATTACTAAAATTCAATGTATGCATAAAAATGGAGCATCGAATTAAGTTGGATGCAGTTTTGGAATAGAATATCCTTAAATAAATTTTCGATGAATGGTTATTGTCAGAGAGAAGAGAATAACACATTTATTAAATTGTATTCTCGTATTTTTTGAAGATAATAAAAAACTGATGTCCTTTAGTTAATTGACTCAGCTTACCATGATGATAATAAGAGTTACATTATAGGTTAGTTACACTATTTTATACGGTATCCAAAAAGTTAAAAGAATTTTAATGACTAAAAAAATATTTAAAATTTTATTTTTTACTTTATTGAAAAAGAGAAAACTTTTGAAATTATAAAAATATTAAAGAATAATATCCATGCATTGATTCATCTTCAATATTTGTTAAGTTTAATCATAAAAATGAAATTGTTAATAACTTTATTGCCCTAGTAATATTATTTATTAAGATCAAATTATCATAAACTATACTTTTCTAATAAAAACGAAATGAAGAAATTATCGTAACCTATACTTTTCTAATAGGTAAAAATAAAAAGTTATCTTTCCTAATTAGATTTGTAAAATTTTCTTTATCTAATTTACTGTACACACTTATTGAATGATATAAATTTTCAATCACCTTCTTGCCATTAAATAAAATAAATCTTCTAATATGCATAATAAATCTTCCTTTTTCAAAAGGCACCATCCTCGACATCTTAACAAATACCGAGAGTCCAGTGAATTACACACTGGCAATACATTCTACGTTCGCTTACGAATAAATTCGATCTGCCCGTCGATCGCCTCGTAAAACGACACTGCAATTCCAGCCAACGACTTGACACTTCCCTAGTTCGATGACAATACGGGCAATCGATGTTTTATCAATTATTAATATGTCAAATTATCAATATATTTTTTAATATATTGATATTGATAGATTATAAATTTTTATTATTAATATATCAAATTATAAAATTACGTATATATCTTAGAAACTACATTAAACTTAAGTTAATTTTTAATAAACTGTCTTAAATAATATTAATTAAAAAAATTATGAGATATACGCAAGACATTGCTGAAATTCTAGGCAAATAATAATGTATACGAATTAAACTATACAAAGATTTCAACTCATCAATGGCATATATCCCACTCACTTTATTAATATAAAAATATCAAATCTTACGCTTTTTTATACTTTCTATAACTGACGTCAACGAGCTTTTCGAAAATTCTTCCTTTCTCAAAAGGCACTATCTTCGATATTTTAACGAATACCGAGAGTCCAGCGAATGAAACACTGGCAATCCATTCCCGCTCTCGCAACAGAATAAATTGATCTGCCCGTCGATCGCCTCGTAAAACGACACTGCAATTCCGGCCAACGACTTGACACTTCCCTGAAACGATGATAATACGGGCAATCGCAAAAACCTTGCCATCGGAGAACAAACGCCGGGGAAGAGATTTACGAGGGGAAGTTTTTCGAATAGGTATTCGATGGGGATTCTTCACTTGTCCCCTATGATGAATGGTCCCAGTACTATTTGGATAATATCGAGCAAGCAAGAAAAGGGATCTTCTATGTCTGGCATGACAACCAGATATGTGCTTGCTTGCGTGACCGAGAATGGAGCTTGCTTAAGTAATAGAAATTTAATGTTTCATTCGGTCTGGGAAGAAGTAGGTGCATTGTTAGGTGGGGAAAATCAAGTTATTCGTATTAGAAAATTATATCTTGGGGTGTCTGTCCTCTTTTGTGCTTTTTCTGTATTGATCAGGTTGTCGCCCATGGGAATTTTATCACGTGGCCCATGTATGTTGAAAGTTTTAATGGATAAAGCCCCTTTTTTTGATGTGTCCTTATCTTTTTAGTCTTTGTAAAATGTTTAGATGTAGGTTGAAGAAAAAAATTCTTTGATGGATGTTTTGTAATATTGTACTGAAAAAAAGGAAATATTTTAAAAATCAAAATTATAGCCTTTTTATCGCAGAAAAAAATTAATTTTTGTGAGCTTAGACATAAGGAAACAACAATAGCACTTAGGAGCACGTTATTATTATAAATGAATTTTTTTTGCAGTGTTATTATATTTCTTCTCTTTAGTAATTGATGAGTATTTACTTGAAAGGGAATTTCCTTTTAATGTAAAAATAATGTATTAAAAAACATTCATTACAAAGCAGATTTTAAGATATATATATAGTATATATATGTCTGAATCAGGTTCGTTAGTAGTTTTTTCTTTAAAAAAAATTAAAGTATTTTTGGACAAGTTTTTTAAAAATATGAAAAACATAATTTAAATATAGATATACAGTTTTGATTGAGTGTAATTAATACAATGATTTATTTTGCTATTAATTATTGCATTTTACGTAGATACAAATTAATTTTCAAATTTAATTATTAATATGCAATTTCCTCATTTTGTTTTAAATCTTCTTGTAATAGATTATAAAAAAAATTGTTATTTAAAATTATTATTCAGTTAAAAATTAAAGAAACATTAACTGATTGTTTGTCCCATATACATTTCTTTGTTGTCTCAGATTCCTTTAAAATAAAATAAATCTTAATTTTCAACTCCTTACACAGTTAGGCTTGAAGACCACATAAAAACACCATAAAAGGCTTAAAAGCCATATTTTTATTGAAAACTCTTTTAGGATTAAGCATATTGTTTATAAATAAATAATAAAAGCATATGAATAATTTTATAACAGTAAAATGTGGGAAAAGTGCAAAAAGTTTTTGTGTTTTGATTAGAATGTAAAAAAAATTCTGATAAAAATTGTTCAGAAACAGAAATTTTTTGGATTAAAAAATTCTTCAGTTTGCATTCCTCAAAAGATAAAAACATGTGTAACCTTTAGTAGATAAGCATCATATAAAAGATTGATTGAAAAAAAAAAAAAAAAAAAAAAAAAAAAAAAAATTAGATAACTAACTGCATAATTGTGTTTTACAACAAATTGTATGATTGATTTTCAATTAGTACGTTAATTTTCATCAGTAAAATTTGTGGTATAAGTGTTTTTATTAAGTTTATTTACTAAAATGAAATGATTTCAAAACTTTATTAAAATTAAAAATATGACTATAAGAATGATTTATATATCATTATGAACTTAAATTGATGCAAAACTTGTATCATTTCTTTAAATCGTAATATAATATCTAAATGTAATCAAACTGCAGTCGAATATAATACTAATGAAATGTATCATTTTTATAACTACGACTATGTATGCTATTGTACAATTTATATCGTTTTATATTTTAATTTTAACGATTAAAGAATCTGAAATTATTTTTCTTGTATGTTTTTCCCCCTTTAAGACGAAAAAAATTGAAAATATAAAAAAAAAAATAAAAGTAAAAACATAATTAATTTCGTGAATTTAGTTAATTTCATGTGATGCATATGCTTTTTGAATCCAAACTAAAAATGAGAAATATTAATTAATTAACCCTGAAAATTTATATTTATTTGAATGTTTCTAAACATATTTTATAGCTTTCCTACACTAGCGGAAAATAATGTTGAATATATATTTATATATATATATTCAGTCCATTTACTAAAATTCAATGTATGCATAATAAATGGAGCATCGAATTAGTTTGGATGCAGTTTTGGAATAGAATGCCCTTAAATAATGTTTGGATGAATGGTTTTTGTCAGAGAGAAGAGAATAACACATTTATTAATTTGTATACTCGTATTTTTCAAGGTAATAAAGAACTGATGTCCTTTAGTTAATTGACTAAGCTTACCATGATGATAAAAAGAGTTACATTACAGGTTAGTTACACTATTTTATACTAAAAGATAAAATATTTTTAATGAATACAAAATATTTAAAATCTTATTTTTTACTAGATTGAAAAAATGAACTTATATTAAAGAAGATATCCATGCATTGATTTATCTTCGATATTTATTAAGTAAAATCATAAAAAATAAATTGTTACTAAATTTATTGACCTAGTATTATTGTTTGTAAAGATGAAATTATCATAATTTATATTTTTTAATAGAAAAATATTATCTTTACAACTGAGATTTTAAAAATTTATTTTTATCTCTTGAACTGTGCACACTCGCTGAATATTATAATTTTTTCAATGATCTTTCTGCCATTAAATAAAATAAATCTTCTAATAATCGTGATTAGAAATTTGGCGTTTGTGACTTCTATTTCGACAGTTTAAATTGAAATAAAATAATTATTCTGTTAGATTTGTTTATTAAGTTCTCGATATTAACAACTGAAATTGAAGCAATTGAAGCACAGTCCTCTAAGATTTCATAATAAATTTCTGGAGAAGTTCCGAGTTTCTTTATTTTTTTAATTGTATAGAAGAACAATTGAATAAATATAAAAAGAATGCCTGCGTTGAATAAAATACTTTTTGATTTCGATAAAATGTAATTTTTTATTTTTATCATTCAAGCATTTGTTGATTAAAAAGAACCATTTATTTAAAATTATGAAAATTTATAAAAAACTAATATATTTTTTATCGAACATATTATTTATTTCGATCTATAATATCCATTTGTGTCTGCTATAGTGCAGACATGTGTTATAAAAAAATATGTGAAACATTTCAATAATAGTAGATTCCAAAACTTATTTAGAATTTTTATTAAATTTTTTTTTGAATTTTTTTTGTTATTTAAATCGGTTATAATAAGAGTTCAACAATTAAAAATATTTCATATAAAAATATTATTTTTCCTTTATCGGAAAAGTATAAAAATGTATTATAATTTTACGTATATTCTCTACCGTATATCCCGTCATATAATGAGAAATTTTAACGCGAAAAATAAGATTGAAATTGAAATGTGCGTTATACGTAGGATATAAAAATTTAGTTTGAAAAAAAGATGACATAAAAACTGGAATTCTACATATATCATTTAATGTTTATTTAAAAGAAATGAACCATATGAACTTCCTTTTGAATAACATGAAAAAGTTCATCATATTCGTCTTCTGTTATATCTTCAGGAATATCATATCTCATTTTTTTTTTCACTATCACTGTTAGTCTGATTCATAAATGAATAATCATCTTCCGTTCCATCTAGATTGTTAGGTATACTGCATTTTTAAATAACCTTTGAATTATTTCAGGTTTAATTTCATTCCATGCTTTTATTATTTACTCATACACTATTTCTAGTCTAGCATGACGCATTTGACTACCTTTTGTTAATATTTTTTCACCTTCTAACATCCACAAATTCCACTTGTTTAAAATTTGCTTTGAATGGTTTATTGCTACATAACTAGAGCTGGATTAATGGCGTTAATCCGCCTGAATAAATACCATGTGTCTGTTGAATTCTGTCAGCAACTTCTTCGAATTATCAATTAGATAGGATCTGAACATGGCCCAAACAAAAAAGACTTTCTGGATTCTTTAAGCATTTTGGACTGTTTTGCCAAACTTTTTCTTATCCATAATTTTATACCTATTTTCGTCCATCCATCCTTTTTCGGGCACATGAAGGAAAACACCTTTCGAAAAATTTGCTTTAGGCGTCGTTTTTTCTTTTTAAAAATAACCATGGATTTTAATGTTGTACATTCTAATTAGTAGTGCACTACAGTAAAGTAAGATTTTTCTTGACCTGCTGTTTTTAAGTGAACCAATTTTGTTCTTTTTCACATCAGTTGCTTTATTTCCTATCATATTAATATTATGGAGTTCCATCCATATCTCCAATAGGTGACAGACACTGTCCAATATGTCCTATATGTGACAGTTCAGTTCAATATGTTACGGTTCCAATATGTGACAGTATTTTGCCTTCATGGGTCAGTTACATACCATGAAAATTATCAATTTACTATAAAATCTGTAGGAAGCATTTGTGATACTTCTATTTTTTCCAACAGAACAAAATTATTCCGTGCCACAAATATTCTACAGCAACTCAAAGTTGTTTTAAAATTTTCACTGACATTTGCATTATTTTTGCCCACTTTAAGCCAAATAAAAAGTACCACTTTAATAAACGTACATTGTTTCTTTTTAACATTAATCCATTCTGGCGATTTTCTTGACTCCAGTTCTCCACACTTTCTTCTAGGATAGATCACTTTTTACTCCATTACGCAAAATATACATTTATTCCTTGGCATATTAATTATTGTCTTTTCATTTTTCTCCACTCACGTATAGAGCTTTCACTAACATCAAACATCCTTGCTGCAGCTAGATTTCCATTCTTTTTGCAAATTGAATCACTCTGATTTGGAAACCAGCACTGTGTTTGCTTCGTTTCACAGAACCTATATTTACTACTGAAGGAGATGCTATGAACTTTATTGAATATGCTAGAGAGAACATAAAAAGTCTCAGTCGCGTTCTGATTTGTTCCAAGATAAATCATCCTTCGTACGTCACAGGACAGGGAAGAAAGAAACGAAGGCCAGAAATGCGGGGAAAATCCTATGCCATGGCACTGAATTTGTTTCTCCTTTTTTCTTACGTACGTTAGAAAATCCCTTCGAAAATTGACTTCAAAATATAACAGCAATTCACATGTACATTTCAGGTTTCTTCGTAAAAGATAGTTTACAATGATATATAAATCATTCTCATCATCATATTTTTATTTTTATCTACTCAAAATTGCAGAAATCCTTCCATTTCAGTAAAAATACATTCAATAAAAAAATATATACAAAAACAAATGTTTTGATTCAAACTAACGTACTATTTGTAAATGGATCATACAGTTTTTTTGGTAATTTTCTTTGTTATCTTTATGCATATGTATATATAAACAGAATTGCTTTTAATATTAATCATATTGAAAAACTGGTCAATTACTCTAAATGTTTAGGATTTTTAATTTTAATTATATGCTTAACAAATATAATTTAAAAATAAAAATCTTCTGAGGAAAGTTTAACAATAAATATTTTATTTTTATTATTGCTTACGATTTTTTTTTTTGATACATGTATATATATATATATATATATTTGCATTCAGCCATTATAACTGGATATAAAATGTTTTATAAGAAACTACATTTGAAAGTGATGTGATTGTAATGTATAACAAATCACCCTATTTCAACACTACTAGTAATGTCTTACGAAAACGTTAAATAGCATAGAAATATTCACTAATACACTGACACATTGTAGATGGAACGTAACATTACACTGCTCGGGTCTCATGAATTATATATCAGCAATCTCTTAGAGGCAGTAACAATAAAAGTTAATCATTGCTCGTAGGAATGGATCCCCAGGGTTCGATGAAATGTTTATGGACTACTGGCCTTCTCTATAAAACATGTATGAAATGCTTTTTATCCCAGTGTGTGTCGTACACTTTTACAGAAAATATACAGGCTATACATAACTATATCAGATTTGAGTTACATTTGAAATACTGGATTATTTTACCATTCATTTATCGATTAAATACTTACTAGAGATTGCTGCACATAAAAAAAAATATAAATTAGATGTAGAATATTTAATTAGATAGGATGATTTGATCTGAGTTCATTAATAATACGAGTTAGAAAACATAAAATTAAAGGAGAATCTAAGACATGGTGTTGTTAGTTACCGTATATATGTGTTTCACAATGACATCCGACCTGCCTGGTGATAGTTTGCAGCTATTATCATATACTTGTTATTATAATGTAGTTCACTGTTATTATTTCTAATTGCGACATGAAAATGTGGGATAGTTACATTTAAAAATGTGCTTGGAAGATCCGGTTGCATTGCCCATTGGTGGATTGTTTGTGGTATACATGAGAACACTTGGTTAGTAAGCCTCTGCGAGATTGTTTATTATAATTTTTCGTTTAGTTGAGAGTTTCAATAAACACTGCGGATTTAACTTTCAGTAATTTACTGAGTGGACATAATAATAAGTTACTTAATCATTAAAAACAGATAAATCCAATTGAATCAATTAATTGCGGACTATCAAAAATTTGTATTCAAGACTGTTTTCTGTATAAATAAAAATATGCGTTATCATGTTATTTAGGGAATATTTTGATTCCAGTTGGCCAGAGAATGAATCATGTATATTGAAATCATTGTAGAATGAAAGTGAATTAGAAAGAAAACACTTCATTCTAAGTATTCATAAAAATAAAAAAATACACTAGTTTCAAAATAATGCCGATTAAATTTTTTCATTAAGCAATGACCTTAAATGACGTTTTTATAATGAATAAATGTATTTTGCCATGTGCATAAAGTAATACCAAATTAGAATATGATATATCAATTTAAGGTAAACTGGCTCGAAACTAATGATGGTCCATGTTTAATGATAAGTTTTTATAAACTCATTTGGCAGTAAAAACCACTTATTGTGTTAAGCAATTTCGGATTTGGTTTGGTTTGCCACTCTATCAACAAAGTTATTTCCGAGTCAGTTCAAAATCAGTTCATCAGTGTCAGAAGAATCAGTTTTCATATTATCTGTATTTCGTACATGTATAGCTAACTACACTTCTTATTGAATCTGATCACACAATAAATTCAGATAATATAATTTTGTAATGTTTGCATTTTATGTATATTAAGGAAAGAAAATAGACCTAATGCTTTCTGTGCTTAATTTATGAAACTCTTTTTATTAACGTTTTTTTCCAAATTTCATTAACTTCCAATTAATAGAAATTATACAATTAGAGTAATTTAAATTTTTCTTAATGTTTAGAAACCAGTATAGAACATAATTCATAATCATCCAAAATTGATATAATTTCTTTAAAATAAAGGGCTGAAATTATATTTTAAAATAAAATTGTTTAATTTTAGATAGACATATGTATTCGTTCTAAGGTATTTGAAGGTGTTCAAATTGACTCCGCATCTATGTTATCCCAGGAAAAGGATCTCAAAATCTAAAATCTAATAGCAAATTATGATATTACTTATAACATGTTAAAACAAAAGATAGAAAATGCCCAAAAATTGATTTTCATCTATTTAATCTTCTTATATTTGATGACAAAACGTATTTATTTAATTTCAACGAGCTCCATATTTCCATTCAATTCCATTAATATAATTTTCATTAGATAGAAATTCTAATGCAATGACAAAATTTGCTTTCATTCATAAAATGGAAAGGGATTTTTAATGAATTCAGAATTGAATTGGCTTTTCAAAGCAAAAAAAAAAATAATAATAAAATAAAATTAACGAAAACTAGAACGTCATGAACTTTTGAAAATAAATGTATCTTTCCATGATACCTTATAATTATTGTACTAAATTATATTAAATAAACTGAATTGTTAGCTGATAATATAAATATGTGTAATTTATATTTATTTAAAATATTTTATTTTTAATTTTATATTTATATTTTAAAATATTTATAAATATTTTTTTAAATACAAATTTAATTTTCGAAAGTTCTACAGTATCCTATAATTCAAAATCATGCAATTTTACTAGTAAAACAAAAAAAATAATTTTAATTTTAATGCTAGATATAAATTCTATTTAAATAAAAAGATGTAAAATTTTAAACTTTCAAATTACAATAAAAAAAAAAAGGCGTGCCTGTTATGGAACTGAAATGAAATTAAAAGTAATATTTTATTTGCTAACTTCATGCATGGTTAATATATAAATAGTATCTACAAAATGTGAGATATCAGCTTCAGTTATAGTTTTACTCAAAATAATTTTAAATGTTTAAGAGAAATGAATGCCAAATGAACTAAAATTATTTATTGTACTTAAGTATAATATTAATTTTCGATAATCAAAAAGGTTAGAATTATGAACTTTTAAAAATATTTTAAAATAAATTATAATAGGCTTGCATCAAATGCAAATGAAATTAAATTAAATTAATTTTTTATTTGCTAACTTTATGGATGTTTAAAATTAAAGATATGCGCAAAATGTAAGATATGAACATCAGCTTTATCTGTTATTTAAAATAATCTAAAATGAATAAGAGAAATAAATGCCAAATAAACTAAAATTATTCATTATACCTAAGTATAATAATAATTATCAATAATCAACATATATTAAATGACATTGTTATTTGTAATATCATGAATATTGAAAAATTTAGGATAAAGGTGTTTGTTTTAACGTAGTTTAGAAAAAAATATTCATGTTGAAAATGATATTAATATTTTTCATAGTTTAGAACAATTATTCATGTAGAAAACAATGTTAATATTTTCATAGTTTAGAAAAATTATTCATATTGAAAACAATGTTAATATTTTCAGTTATCTCTAATTAGGTTGGCATATCTCAAGTAGCTTGATTTTAAAAAAAATTAAAATTAAAAACACAATATACATTGAATTTGCCTTTTCAGGAATTTAGGTAAAATCGCTTTGTCTCTCCATTTACACAAAATCTGCAAAAACATTTGATTTCAAATTTCAAACCTATTTCCGACACATAATTAAGTACTTTAAAAAGCTAAAATTAAAAAAAAATCTGGGAAATTGCAATTTTGAACACACATAGTTAAATTGCTCTTTCCATTATTTAAAAAAAAAAAAAAACCGTTTAAATATGCATTAAATTTTTTATTACTTATTTTTCTTTAACTACATTTTTAAAGACGTTGAAATAAATAAATAAATAATAATAAAAGCTAATTTCAGGGAATTAGTTTTAGAAAGGGCCACTTTAAAAACTTGAATCGTAAAATTCTCATCTTCTAAATCGGATAGCAAATCAAGAAACGAATATTACCACTTAATTCGAAACTCCCTACAACAACAATTTCCGTTTCAGCACGTGTGTTGGTACCCACGAAATCTACCAAATAACAAAATGTATGCGTTTGCACTTGTAAAACAAACGTTATAAGCTATTATACTCAGCGAGCGTGTGATTGCATTTTTGCGTGAAAATACCCAAGGAAATCTCATTAAGTGCTAAAGTTTTGCGCAACAAAAAAATAAACATCAAATAGCAGCAGCCACAAAAGCAAAAACAATCGACTTGCACAGAGTTTGCGTGTCTAGTTTTAACCAAAGCCCTCGTGAAGACTTGACACTACAGGACATGGTGGACTTGCGTGTTTTCCAAAACCATTTCCCATTTTAGAATGAGGAATAATTCATTCATTTACTTGGGACTCCAGTTGTCACAGTTAGCATGTTAAAGTTGAATAAAGTGTAACTACTTATAACAAAATCTTTAGTGTACTACTTTTTTTTACCATTGCAGTACATGCTGTCCATGTTTGGTTATCACAGAGTAATTTAGGTTACCACCTGTTCTTGCAATTTTCCATTGCTTAATAGAACGTTAATTCAAATGTGTGGAGTAGAAAAAAATTCCACCGGGTAAAAATAAATAATTATTTATTTATTTATTACACATTTCATTTTGAAAAATAATGAATGGTCAAGTGTCCGTTTGAAATATGAGCATATTTTTTTTCTCCTTTCATGCGTTTCTAACAAATTTAATTTTGAATTTTCAATCGATTTTGGCTGGATACAATTTATATTTCATAAAAATAAAAAAATTTAAAAAAAAACTTTAAGTAGTATTTTGAAAATTACATCAGGTTAAAACAAATAATTATTTATTTATTATGCATTTCATTTTGAAAAATAATGAATATGTGGTCAAGTGTCCATATGAGATATGATCATAATATTTTTTTAACATGTTCTACAAATTTATGCTGTTGTAAGAGAAAACAATTAAATTTTAAATTTTGAATCGATTGTGGCTGGATGCAATTTATATTTTATAAAAAAAATTTAAAAAAATATAATTGTTTTTTATTGTCCATTGTTTATTAAATATTTTTACGAAATTAGATATTTATCTTCGAAACGTAAGCAATCAGAACATTAAAGATCTCTTTTTCCCCACTGTATACTATATAAACAGTTCCAAACTAGTATAAAAATGCAATTATTGTTTTCTAGGAGGTTTTTTTTATGGATGATTGCCTTGAATGTGGGAACTGTTACGAGGAAATTAACCTCATGGGGTCGACAATTTCTGGGGAACTGCTTAATATTGAAAAAAAAAACCTGAATACTAAATAATTCATTTCAAGTGCAAGATTCTCCCATATGTCCTCACAATTATCTTCAAATTCCCATATATTTGAAAGCTGTCAGGGCAAAGGACATCGTTGGTAGATTACATACGGTTATCAGTCGATCTACAATGTTTTTTGGTTGAATTTTTCCGGAAGGGTTTCATAAGTAATCTGTTGTAATATTACAGAATAATTGTAATCTAAATTTTCAACTTTTTTGAAAGTTTAATTATTGCTATTTTTCTTTTCTAAATAAAGATTCTTTTCAATATTAATCTGTGTTCTTCTCAAAATAAATTTTTATTTTATTTTTAATTAGATATATTTTATTCATATATAAATGAGTAATTGTATTCATAAAAATTACCAGATATATTTTGCCGTTAGTTATTTGAGATAATAGAATATGATAGAATTTTATATACGCGTTATAATTCTTTTTTTTTTGTCATCAGCAAACCTAGTGCTTCATTATTATATAGCACGGATAACCCACCAATTAACTTCATGTAAGAATTCCATCATAACTGTCCAATATTTGAGTGCTGATGGAGGAAAATTTCAATTAGGCAATCTGACAATCGATACTAGACGCTTATAACCATTGTCAAAATCATCGCCGATTCTTCTCATTTTGAAACGAGAAATGAGGCAATGCGATTCAAGTTATTACGTTAACTTCGTATTTTACATTTGTGCTAAATGTCGGGGGATAAATGTCAGTTTTTATAATCTCACTTAACGGCGAATTCTTGGTATTAAGCTGATACATATTTTGCTTCATTTAATATAAATATTAAAAAACCCTTTTAATATTGCTTCAAGCTTTAGATTTAATGCATAAAAAGCGAAAATCAGAGTAATTAAAAAAACCATTATTAGTAATTTATAAATCTTTAATATATAATAGAACAAATTAATTTTAGTATGGAGGTCACAACATTTCAGTTATTTCCATGCATTGCTTTTTTCCATAAATTTTTTTTTTTTTGTTTTATTATTTTTAATGACATTAGTAAAAAACCTGTTAATTCATTTAACTGAATTTTAATTGAAGAAACATTAATGAGAAAAATTAATTTTTGAGACACAAGAAATCAATAATGTATATAAATTCGATGTTTGTGCTAAAATTAAAAGTTAATATAACCTAATTTATGAAATATGAAATAATTTACTGAAAAAAATAAACTAATAACACAATCGTTAGCAGTTTTTTTCTTCTTTGGAGTTGGATTTTTTTTTTTTTTTTTTTGAATTATTAAAAAAATTATATACAAATAAATGATGCTGTATAAAAATTTCTTAATTAAATTACTTGATTTATAAAAAAAAATATGTTTAAAATATAATATTCTAATAAATTTTACGAAACTTTTCTATCAATAAATCGATAAATTGTTCTCTGATATTTAAAATTAAAATATAAGTCTCTGAGTATAAAATTCAGGAAGAGTTTTTGAGTATTTATATAACATTCATGATAAAAAAGGAAATAGATTTTGGTTACAATTAGATATTAGATATTTAATTTTTTATAAAAATTAATCATAAACTATGTTTATAATTATATTTTAAATTTAATATTTACTAATTGTGTTTTATGTTTAATAATTTTTAAATATAATAAACGTTTTTGAAGGAACAGTAAAGTGACAAATTGTAATCTTGAAATTTTTATATTTATGATTTCTTTCAAAAAGCATTATAAGCGGAATTCTTATTTTCAAGTTATGGGAAATAATAGTCAAAAATGTATAGAAATGTCAAACTATAATCAATGTTTAAAATTATAGATTGCATGAAATCCTTTATATGTGTAATAGTTTAATACGAATTTTCGATAAATGTTTTTATACAAAAAAAAAAATAATGGTAGAATAATTATTTGTTTAAAAATGTACAATAAACATGCAATTTAAAATGGGCCACGAATAATAAAAGTTTATAGATGAAAATGAAATTACAATTTATTCTATGACATTAAGAAATTGTTAGCATAATGATATGGAATGAAGATGTTAGAAGTTACGATAAAGTTACAAGAAATTAATTTATAATAAATAAAAAAAAAAAGCATACTACAGTCCAATTGCACAAAAAAAATGCTTTTTATTTATGAATAAAACTCGGAAATTGTCGCTTTCCACGCATTTTTTTTTTTTTGAGCTACGCATATTGCATATTTCCATACGAGGGAAAAAAACCTCTTAGCTATCTAGCGAAATGCATATTTTTTATATTAGTCCAGCACTGATAGCAAAGATTCTATGTAAAATAAAAAAGACGTTGTTTTAAGAAATAAACATTCGCACAAAAACATGTTAATTATTATCAAAAAAATTTCATTTTACCTCTCCTTTTATTTAAACTAAGAATTCCCTAGTTTTTTACATAAATATATATATATATATATATATATATATATACATACATACATATATCCAGCTAATAAAAAGCTTGTTGCTAAAAAAGGGCAAAAATCCATCATTTTAAGCATTAATTTTTTATACCTTTCATTCATTATTTTATTTTTATAATCTCCTGCTTCACATTGCTTCTTAAGCTTCAGATATTTCATTATTATTTTCCATAATTTTCTTTTTCTAACTTAAAATCTACTTAAGTCTTTGTGCTTTGTGGAAAATTTCGAATTTCATGTTAATGTGTGTTCAATCATTTTTTTTTTATGGTTTTTCCTCATAACTCCTTTGAAAACAGGCAAGATGCATCCTTTATAACTCTGCAATGATGAAAATTTCTGAAACGTTTCTTAGTTATTTCATTAGTTTTCATTTTGGACTACCCAGTTTTAATTAACTTTTTGGAGGGTGATTAAACTCCCTCAACTCCATGGGGGGGAGAAGTAGTTCTTCAGAAGGGGCGCCAGAATACAGGCGGATATGAAAGAGGTTGGTCGATACGAAACACAGCAGAAGCAATTCTTAATATTCTAGAGAAACAGCAATTGTTCTTCGGTAAAATTATTTGTAAAGAACCAGAAATATTCGATGCTTCTGGATGACTGATTGCAAATGGTTTTTAATTTATTCCTCCAACTCCTAAAAATTACTTAAAGTCTATCATTCTGAGAATGTTGAATGTGCTTATATGTTGTTCAGGATGTCAAAGAATATTGTGATGAAAAGGGGATTTTGTTCAAAACTATTATTGTAAGACTACTCGAAAAATGGTTTATATATATCTGAAATTATTCATGTGGCATTATAGGAAAACCTATGTTAAAATATAATGATAATTAATTAGAAGTAAATTGATTTTTATTCATTTGTTATTATTGTCTGGAATTTATGTCATGTCTTTCCTCAAGTTGCTGAATTTAAGGTTTCTGAAATAGAATGAAGCACAGAATTAATTAATTGGAAGTAGGAAGTTTCCAAGTACAAATAATTATAGGGTAAAATAATTTCAAACTTTTGTAATGGAAATGGTAAACTACTTCAGTGTGAACACAAATTTATATGCATATACGTCAATATAATTTTTTAAGTATACTGAAATTTTTATATATTTCATTTTTTTTTAGAAAATTTGCAAATTGTTATATAAGTTCTACACGATGAGTATACAAAGTTAAATGTAAAAAATTAATTTTGAAATATATTTTTTTATGTTACTCTTAATATATTTAAAAATTTAATTTATTTTTACATATTTCCTGCTGTTCTTACTTTTTCATTTATTGATAAAATATTAAAATTATAATGCTTTGTTATATTTTATAAATTTATCTTTCTATATGGGATTCGAGTTAGCAAGTTTAATAAAAGTTTCTGTTACAGAAATTAGGTTTAATATTTTGATTATTTATCCGCATCTACGTAACCACAAAGCCGTTTCTATTTTTGGAGCACAAAACGATCAGTTTCATATGAATAATGATCGCTACAATACTCTGCAATTGTCGAATATTTGAATTATTTTAATTTTCGTCACAACGAATTTAAATCAAAACAACGGTCCTATTCAGATTTTCAATTGATTCTTGAAAAACTAGAATTATGTACACCATTATGTCCAAAATGTCCTCCTCAGATATCAAGCAAATAACACTGAAATTTGATTTGAAGGTTTTCTAAACTATATGTTTAGTTAGGCTACTCAAATTATCCAATTAATAAAGAAATATCTATTTCAAGGGACTTTGGATCGCTCAACTGCCATTCCATACTTCAGCTATAAAAATAATGCTTTAGATATATGTATGTTTTATTAATATGCATATATACAAATCTTTGAAATTTTATCCATATTTTTTTCTGTAAATTTAAACATTACTTTAATGAAACAAATCAATGTATATAAATACGATTTTTCTTATTGTGTCAAAAATATTTTGAAAAGAAAGTTATAATGATGAAACAGCTTTTTCTAATTATATTATTAAAATAAATAAGGAAACTGTATTTCTTTAAGAATTCAAACATTATGATGGTAAAAATGATATCATTATTAAAAATATTTATTATGTACATAATCAATTTATAAATAAAAAAAAATATATTTATTTTCTAATTAAAAATATTTATATTATAAAATAAACTAAATAATAAATAATATTTATAATTTTAAAAAAAAAAGTCCTTCTAAAATGCTTTATCCATTTATTAATTGAATTAAGTTTGTAAACCACAAAATACATGTTATGAAGTACAAAGAAAGAAAATTAAAGTATATTTGTTTATTTGTTCTCTTAAATTTAGAGGATCAAATAATAATAATTACATAAAACTAGATCCCACATTTTTCATGGATGAATTAGAAATATGTTCACGAATTAAATTTATTTAAAATAGATGGCGCAGAAAATCTTGTAAATTCAAATACCTTCATTTTATTTAAGAGTAAGTGGTTTTCCTACTTTAAGGCAGATTGCATGTTCCCTGTGATATTGAATTTCTTACATTTTATGCATGTACACAATTTCATTCACTCTAATGTAATTTAGCAAATGTTGAATTTGAATATATTAGCCTGTCCCCGGAAGAAAATTACCAGAATTCTAGAGGAAACGAAAATTTCTAAACACACTCTATTCCAGATGATCCTTTGAATTGAGAATATGAATCTTGTGGTTATTAATCCTTACTCCCATAGAAATGGGGAAAATCGGCAACGTGCTCATATTATATCTTCATTTGAAGTCATATATCTCAAATCGCATATATTCATTATGCATGTGACCTGAAAATCAGTGTACATTCTTTAAACCTAGTATTAAAATATGACTTTTATTATTAAAATTATAAACCTCCTATAATGAGTAAAATCTGTTATTGTGTCCATATGATACAACTGTGTCCAAAAAAGTAAGATCAATTTTCAATTTGAAATTCCCGAGAATTGTTATGGAATTTCAATTTTAGGTTCCTGGCACTGTCCTTGACATCTGCGTGAAATTTGACATAAAAAAAAAAAAACATTAGTGGTTTGAGTTACGCTTGACTTTGTGAGACGCTAATACTGATTCCGGAGATTTTTTGAAGTGTCTGAATTAATTGAGCAAAGAACTTGCATTAAATTTTGCTTGCGGAAACTTATAGAATGTTACAGAAGGCATTCGGTGAGCATTCCTATATCAGAAAGAAATCTTTTCAAGTAGTATAAACAGTCAAAGAAGGCAGAGAACACATTGAAGAAGAAGAGTCCTCTGGTCAAACATTAACCTCAACAGACGAAGCTCTCGTCCAAAAGTTAAAGATTTGGTGCTTGCAAACCGTAGATTTACAATTCGATTCAACCATCGATTCCATGCTGCCGATGTTGGAATTTCAAAAGGATCTGTCAATTCCATTTGGAACCTCAAACACATCAAATCTCGATTGGTACCGAAAACACGACTGGTGCGCCAGCTCACACTGCATTGATTCGTAGTGACTGTTTTGCCGAAAATGAAACCCATATCGTTCCACAACCACCTTATTCACAGCCGTTCGACTTCTGGCAATTCCGTAAACTCAAAAAGACCACTCCAGGGACACTGTTTTGAGTCAATTGAAGAGATTCAACGTGAATCGCCGCGCTCTTTGAAGGCCATCCCTTCCTATGAATTTTTATGACTGACATTGAGGATTGAAGTGGAATGGAAGCGAAAGGTAGGTGATGAAATAAATTTGGAAGAATAAATAAATAGTTTTTGAAAAATAAAATAATTGGTCTTACTTTTTGGACACACTAGTACAGATTTTTTTGAAGTTGACATTTCTTAAATTACAGACTAATAGTAGTGTATTACGAAATAAATTGTATAATATTTATCCTGATCAATACAATATATCCTACTCATTTTATTAATATGAAAATACCGAATCTTACTCTTTTTATACACCCTATAACTGGCATTAAAGATCTTTTCGGAAAGCCTTCCTTTCGAAAAAGGCACTATCGTCGATATCCTAACGATACCAAGTGTCCACTGGTGTTCCAAGAGTACAAAAATCAAACAGTGGCAATTCATTCCACTTTCGCAACCAAATAAATTCCATCTGCCCGTCGATTGCTTCGTAAAACGACACTGCAATTTCGACCAACGATTTGATACTTC
Organism: Caerostris extrusa; assembly: GCA_021605095.1. Taxonomy (NCBI): domain Eukaryota; kingdom Metazoa; phylum Arthropoda; class Arachnida; order Araneae; family Araneidae; genus Caerostris; species Caerostris extrusa. The sequence continues at coordinate 52,383 of BPLR01016842.1, forward strand.
CCTGGAACGATGGTAATACTTGCACCGCCGTATTATCAATTATAAATATATCAAATTATAAATATATTTTAATATATTGATATTGATAAATTATTAATTTTTATTTTTAATATATCTAATATATCAATATATTTTAGAAACAAATTAAGTTCATTTTAATAAACTCTGTCTTAAATAATTTCAATAATTAAAAAATTATTATATGTACGGAAGACATTCTTTAATTCCAGACTGATATTAATGTATCATGAATTAAATTGTCCAATATTTCTCCTGATATCAATAGCTATATCCTACTCACTTTATTAATATGAAAATTTCGAATCTTACGCTCTTTTATACACCCTATAACTGACATCAAAGAACTTTTCGAATAGCCTTTCTTTCTGAAAAGTCTGTATACTCGATATCCTAACAAATACCAAGAGTCCAGCGAATCAAACAATGGCAATCCAATCCACGCTGGAATCCGAATAACTTCGATCTGCCCGTCGATCGCCTCGTAAAACGACACTGCAATTCCGGCCCAACGACTTGACACTTCCCTGGAAACGATGATAATACGGGCAATCGCAACACCTTGCCATCGGAGAACAAACGCCGGGGAAGAGATTTACGAGGGAAGTTTTCGAATAGGTAATCGATGGGAATTCTTCACTTGTCCCTCTATGATGAATGGTCCGAGTACTATTTGGATAATATCGAGCAGGCAAGAAAAGGGGTCTGCTATCTGGCATGACAAAAGATATGTCTGCTTGCGTGACCGAGAATGGAGCTTGCTTAAGTAATAGAAATTTAATGTTTCTTTCGGTCTGAGAAGAAGGAAGTGGATTGTTAGTTGGGGAAAATCAAGTTATTCGTACTAGAAAATTATATCTTGGGGTGTCTGTCCTCTTTTGTGCTTTTTGCTGTATTGATCCGGTTGTCGCTCATGGGAATTTTATCACTTGGCCCATGTATGTTGAAAATTTTAATGGATAGAGCCTCCTTTTTCGATGCGCCCTTATCTTTTAGTCTTTGTAAAATGATTAGATGTAGGTTGAAGAAAAATTCTTTGATGGATGTTTTGTAATATTGTATTAAAAGAGGAAACATTTTAAAATCAAAATTAAAGCCTTTTTTTATTGGAGAAAAACTGATTTTTGTGAGCTTGGTTAAAAGAGAACAACAATAGCACTTAGGAGGGCATTATTATAAATATAATTCTTTTCAATATTGTTATATTTATTTTCTTTAGTAGAAAAATGAACTAATGTAGTTGATGATCATTTATTTGGAAAGGGAATTGCCTTTTGTTGTAAGAATAATACATTAAAAATTCTAACTAAATCATTACAAAACAGATTTTAAGATACATATGTCTGTATCAAGTTTATTAGTATATATATATATATATATTTTTTAAATAATTAAAATATATTTGTACAAATCGTTTTAAAAATATGAAATATAGTATTTAAATATAGATATACAAATAAGAGAATCTGATAGAATATAATTAATACATTAATTTATTTTGCTAATAGTTACTGCATTTTAAGTAGATAAAAATTAATTTCTAATTTAATTATCTAGATGCAATTTCCTTATTGTGTTTTAAATCTTCTTGGAATAGTTTGTAAAAAAAATGTTTTATAAAATTCTTATAAAGTTATAAAAATTAAAGAAATATTAAATGACTGTTTGTCCTATATACATTTCTTGGGTGTCTCAGAGCCCTTTAAAATAATATAAATTATAATTTTCAACTTCATAAAAAACACCATAAAAGTCTTAAAAACCGTATTTTTATTGAAAACTCGCATAAAGATTAAACGTATTGCTTTTAAATAAATACTAAAAGCATATGAATAATTTTACAGTAATAAAATCTGGGGTAAAGCGCAAATCAATTTTGTGTTTTTGATTAGAGTGTAAAAAAAAAGTTGTTATTAAAAATTTTTCAAAAACCGACATTTTTTGATTAAGAAAATTCTTCAGTTCGCATTCCCAAAAAGATAAAACATGTGTAACCATTAGTAGATAAGTATCATATGAAAGATTGATAGAAAAAAAATTAGAAAAAAAAGAAGAAGAAAATTATATAACTAATTTTATAATTATGTTATACAACAAATTGTACGATCGGTTTTCAATTAGTTCGTTAATTTTCATCAGCACCATTTGTGGTGTAAATGTTTTTATTAAGTTTATTTACTAAAATAAAATGATTTATAAACTTTGAGTTGTTAAAAATAAAAATAAATTTGATTACTGTAAAATTGTACTGTTTTTTTTCTTATATGCCTTTCCACCTATACCATGATAGCGTAAAGAAAATAATGGAGGTATAAAAAAAAATACTTTAGAGTAAAAATTTACATCATTTTTTAGCTAATTTCATAAATTTAGACCCGATAGATATTTATTGATTTATCTGAAATTTTCATGATGTTTTTTTACACATTTTTTTCATCTTTCCGTCCTATCGCGTCGAAAGAATCTGAAATTAAAAGACAAAATTGAAAGTTAACATAAATTTTAGTTAATTTCGCATATTTTGAATCGAAAGTGGAATGGAAAGATATTAATTAATTAATCTGAAAATTTATATGAAAGTTTCTAAACATATTTTATAGCTTTCCTACATGGGAAAATAATGTTGAATATATATATATATATATATATACACTGAAGTGACAAAAGTCATGGGATACCTCTTAAAATCGTGTCGGCCCTCCTCTCGCCCGGCGAAGTGCAGCAACTCGACGTGGGATGGACTCTACAAGTCGTTGGAAGTCTTCTGCAGGAATATTGCACCATGCTGTCTCGATATACGTCCATAATTGTGAAAGCGTTGATGGTGCAGGAGTTTGGGCACGAACAGACCTCTCGATGATGTCCCATAAATGCTCGATGGGATTCATGTCGGGCGATCTAGGTGGCCTGATCATTCGTTGGAAATGTCCAGAATGTTCTTCAAACCAATCGCGAACAGTTGTGGCCAGGTGACATGGCGCATTGTCATCCATAAGAATCCCATCGTTGTTTGGGTACATGAAGTCCACGAATGGCTGCAAGTGATCTCCAAGTAGCTGAACATAAGCATTTCCAGTAAATGTTCGGTCCAGTCGCACCAGAGGGCCAAGTCCATGCCATGAAAAAACAGCCCACACCATTATGGAGCCACCACCAGCTTGAACAGTGCCTTGCTGACAGTTTGGGTCCATGGCTTCGTGGGGTCTGCGCCACACTCGAACCCTACCATCAGCTCTTACCAACTGAAATCGTGACTCATCGGACCAGGCCACGGTTTTCCATTCATCTAGGGACCAACCGATATACTCACGTGCCCACGAGAGTCGCTGCAAGCGATGTCGTTCTGTCAGTAAAGACACTCGAGTCGGTCTTCTGCTGGAATAGCCCAAGAAAGCCTAATTTCTCCGCACAGTTCTAACAGACTAGTCCCTTGTACGTCCCACATTGAGTTCTGCGGTTATTTGACGAAGTGTTGCTTGTCTGTTAGAATTTACGACTCTTTGCAGACGTCGCCGGTCTCGGTCTTTAAGTGCAGGTAGGTCGACCACTGCGCTGTCCATGGTGCGATGTTGTGCCTGAAATTTCATACTCTCGGCACACTCTTGACACAGTGGATCTGGGAATGTTGAATTCCTAACGATTTCCGAAATGGCATGACCCATGCGTCTAGCTCCAACTAACATTCCGCGTTCAAAGTCTGTTAATTCCCGTCGTGCGGTCATCATCACGTCAAAACCTCTTCACATGAATAACTTGAACAGAAATGAAAGCTCTGCGAAAGCACTGCGCATTTATACCTGTTCTACGCGATGCTACTACCATCTGAAAATTTGCATATTGCTATCCCATGACTTTTTGTCACTTCAGTGTATATATATTCAACATTAAGCATCGATTTAAGCATTGATTTCAACATTAAGCATTGAATGACATATAAGCATTGATTTATCTACATTTAAGTTTAATCATAAAAAAAAAAAATGTTAGTAAATTTATTGGCTTAGTAATAATATTTCTTAAGATAAAACTATCATAACCTATACTTTTCTAATAGAAAAAATTAAAAAATTATCTGTAAAAACTGAGATTCCTAAAATTTATTTTTATCTCTTGAACCGTGCACAGTCGCTGAAAAATATAATTTTTACAATCCTCTTTCTGACATTAAATAAAGTAAATCTTCTAATATGCTTGATTTGAAATTGGGCGATTGTGATTTTTATATCGGCAGTTTAAAATGAAGTAAAATAATTGCTCTGCTAGATTTGTTTATTAAGCTCTCGATATTGACAACTGAAATTGAAACATTTGCAATCAATGCCTTCTAAGAATTCGTAATGAAATTTCTGAATAATTTCAGAGGGTGTTTTTTATTTACTTGCATCGAAGAACAATTAATTAAATCTAATGAATGCCTATGTATAAATACTTTTTGATATCAATCAATTTTTTTTTTTAATTTTTATCTTCCATGCATTTGTTGATTAAAAAAATAATCACTTATTTAAAATTATGATAAGTTTAAAAAAAATAATATATTTCAATGAACATATTATGTATTTCGATTTGTAATGTCCATTAGTGTCTACTATAGTGCAGACATATGCTATATTAAAAATATGTGCAACATTTCAATAATAGTAGATTCCAAAACTCTTTGTTTTTGTTATTTATATCGGTTATAATGTGAGGACCAAAAATTAAAAATCTGCATTGATATAAAAAATATTATTTTTTTCTTTATCTGAAAAAGTATAAAATTTAATTTAAATTTTCCATATATTCCGTACCGTATATTCTGCCGTATAATGAGCAACTTTAACACAAAAAAAATAAGATTGAAATTTTTGAGTGCGTGTTATACGATGGATACAAAAATTTAATGGATTAAAAAAAAAAAAAAAATAGAAATTCTACTTATATCTTTTAATCTTTATTTAAAAGAAATGAACCTTATGAACTTCATTTTTGAATAACAGGAAAAGTTCGTCCTATTCGTCTTCCGTTATATCATCTGGCATATCACTGAATTTTTATTTCTTCTTCACCATCGCTGTTATTCTGATTCATAAATAAATAATTATCTTCCGTTCCATCTAGATTATTAGGTATACTGCATTTTTAAAAGACCTTTGAATTATGTCAGATTTAATTTCATTCCATCTTTTATTATCCACTTGAACACTATTTCCAGTTTGACATGAAACATTTGACCTCCTTTTATAATTTTTTTTTTCACCTTCTAGCATCCACATATTCAACTACTTTTTAAATTTTTCTTTAAATGGTTTATTATGGCATACATGTAGATTCTAAATTAATGTCATTAATCCGCCTGAAATAACTACCATGTCTGTGTTGTACTCTGTAGGTAATTTCCTCATATTATCCATTAGATGAGATCTGAACATGTCCCAAACTAAAAGACTTTCTGGATCATGTAAGGCATTTTGACCCCTTTGATTTTCCCATGCATTTCTTATGCACAATTTTACTTAATTTTCGACCATCCATTCTTTCTAGACCACATAAATGAAAACGCCTATTGGGAAATCAGAATTTGGCGTTGTTTTTCTTTTTAAAATAGACATTTCTTTAAAAATAACCATATAAAGTGAGAATTTTTTTGTGACTTGCTGTTTTTTATGTGAACCATTTTTGTTCCTTTCACATCAATTGCTTTAATTTCTATCATATTAATATTACTGGAGTGTCATCCATATTTCCAATATGTGACAGTCCCTGTCCAATATGTCCAATATGTGACAGTTACTGTCTCCCATATGTTCAATATGGGACAGTATTTGCCTTCATAGGCCAGTCACACACTAATGGTAACTTATGAATTTGTTGTGCAAATCTTTAGAAACTATTAGTGATACATTTATTTTTTTTCTTACAGAAGAAAATTATTCTGCGACATAAAACGGCTACCCCAACTCAAAGTTGCTTTAAAATTTTCCTTCATTTTCATCTTTTTTTTTTTTTTTTTTTTTTTTTTTTTTTTTAAGCCAAATAAAAAGCACACTGTTCCTTGTTACCATTAATCCATGCTGACTATTTTCTAAAATCCAGTTCACAACAGTTTCTTTTAGGATAGGCCATTTTTTTTTTACTCCATTACACAAAAAACATATTTATTCATTGGCAATTAATGATTACCATTTTATTTTTCTTCCACACACGTATGAAACTTTCACTTACATCAAACATCCTTTCTGCAACAAGATTTCAATTCTGTCTTGCAAATTAAATCAGTTTGATTTTGAAACCAGCACTGTGTTTGCTTCGTTTCACAGAGCCGATATTTAATACTGAAGGAGATGCTATGAACTTTATTGAATATGCTACCGAGAGCATAAGACAGACTCAGGCGCGTTGTGATTTGTTCCAAGATAAATCATCTTCCCGTACGTCACGGGAAAGGGAGGAAGGAAAAAGAAGTTTGTAGAAATACACGAGAAAATCTTATACCATGGCACCGAATTTGGCTCCCACTCTCTTTACTTGCGCTTTATGGTTGTAATTCAGGAAGTATATCATTGTTCAAAGATTAGAAAATCCTTCGAAAAATTGACTATAAAATAAAGCAATTCACTAGTATATTTCAGGTTTCTTCGTAAAAGAATATGTGCTCTATATGGTGAATGCACTTAAAAAAAAAAAAAAATGCAGTTTGAAAGTATAGGTGCTAGTTATACACCGGAATTTATTGTATGTGTAACAATTTTTTATTCAAAATTTCCAGTAAAAGGTTTCTTAATTTTCCTGATTAAAAACGCAAATTAGAAAAGTTTTCGATTGCTAAACCATAGATAGAATAAATTGATGGTTTTTCTTCAATATATTTATAGTATATATTTCAAGTAGAAAAATAAAATTAAAAATTTTTTATTTATTAAAAATATTTTATCTGTAGGCTACCATGTCAAATAGTATAACTAACCTATAAAGTAAAATTTGTATCATGATGGTATAGTCGAAAGGACAACAGTTTTTTATTACCTTAAAAATATAAATATAAGACTTAATAAATTTGTTGTTCTCATCTCTCTAACAATAACCATTCATCCAAAATTATTTAAGGATATTTCAAAACCATTTCCATTTATTCCAAAACCGCATCCAAATTAATTCGATGCTACATTTATTACGCAGACATTGCAATTTTAGTAAATGGACTGCAATACACACATATGCATACACACACACACACATATATATATATATATATATATTAGGATGGAGAGTATTATTATTATTACTGTTATTTTCTAAATTATTGTTCCTCTGAGTAGGGAAAATTATAAATTAGGTTTTTTCACATTGGTATTAATTTTCAGATTAATTATTTAATATCTTCATATTTCAATTTGTATTCAAAATATAGTGAAATTAACTGAAATTTATATTAACTTTCAATTTTCAATGTCTTTTAATTTCAGATTTTTCTTCCTCATACCAGAAAACGTTGAAAACATGTGTCAAGAACATCATGAAAATTTTAGAGTAATCAATAAATAGCTTCCGGTTAATAGTTCCAGTTGTTAATTTACGAAATTAGCAAAAAAGATGATGTAAATTTTACTCTATATTAATTTACAAGAAAAAAATTTTTACACAAAAATTATTTACAAGAAAAAAAAATTTGCTTAAAACTAATAATTTAAAATTGACAATAGATAGAACTAAAAATGAACAATAACATAGATTTACTCATTTTTTTATTAGTGCATATTAAAAATGTGAATTCTAGTTATAAATTTTTACATTTTCTTAAACTTATAATCGACTGCCACTTCACTGCACTTAAATAAGTTACGATTTAAAAAATATTACGAGTTTTGCATCAAACTAAGTTTATCATGATATAGTAATCATTCTCATTATTATATTTTTATTTTTATCTACTCAAAGTTATGAAATCCTTCATTTCTGTAAAAATAAATTTAATAATTAAAGATAATATCACAAATGTTGTTGATGCAAACTAACATATATTTGTAAACATATCATACAATTTTTGTAACTTTATCATCTTATAGACATATACATTTTTAATTAAAATAAAACCTCATAATCTGAATTGCTTTTAATATTAATCATAATAAAATTGGTCAACTACATTAAATATTTAGAATTTTGATTTTAAATAATCTTAATTATATGTTTAAAATATGGGATTTAAAAAGAAAAATCTTCTGAGAAATGTTTAAAAACAAATATTTTATTTTTTATTATGGTTTACGACTTTTTCTTTCTTGATACATATGTATATTTGAATTCATCCTTCTAACTGCATGTAATTTCTTTTATAAAAAACTACATTTGAAAGGGATATGATTGTAATATATAACAAATCACTCTATTTCAACACTACTAGCAATGTCTTAGGAAAACGTTAAGTAGCATAGAAATATTCACTAATACACTGACACATTGTGGATGGAACGTAACATTACACTGCTCTGAGTCTCATGAATTATATATCAGCAATTTCTTAGAGGCAGTAACAATAAAAGTTAATCATTGCTCGTAGGAATGGATCCCTGGGCATGATGAAATGTTTATGGACTACTGGCCTTCTATAAAAAACATGTATGAAATGCTTTTTATCCTAGTTTGTGTCAAAACAGACCTGAAATATACAGGCTATACATAACATCTATATCAGATTTGAGTTACATTTGAAATACTGGATAATTTTTATCATTCATTTATCTATTTGATTCTTACTAGAGATTGCTGTACAAAAAATATAAATTAGATGTAGAATATTTAATGTTTAATCACATAGGAAGACTTGATCTCGGGTTCATTAATAATACGAGTTAGAAAGCATAAAATTAAGGAGAACCTACAAGAGACATGGTGTTGTTAGTTACCATATATATGCATTTCACAATGACATCCGACCTGGTGATAATTTGCTGCTATTATCACATAGTTTTCTGTTATTAGTTCTAATTGCGACATGCAAATGTGTGATAGTCATACATTTAAAAATCCGTTTTCATTGCTCGTTGGTGAATTGTCAGTGGTATACATGAGGACAGTTGGTTTAGTACGCATATGCGATATAGGAGAGCAGCATCTTCCGAGTGGACTTAATAATAAAATACTTAATCATTAAAACAGATAAATCCAAATGAATCAATTAATTGAGCACTTTATTAAATGTGAGTCCAGAAATTTGTCTGTATAAATAAAAATCTGCATTATCATGCTTTTTGGGGAATATTTTGATTCTATTTGACCAAAGAATGAATAATTTATATGAAAGCCATTGAAGATTCAAGGTGATTAGAAAGGAAATACTTCATTCTAAGTAATCATAAAAATAACAAATTACACTAGTTTAAATGACGAAATTGTGTTTACACTGTCCATTAAGCAATGTAGTTAAATGTTGCTTTTTATAATATACAAATGTATTATACCACGCAGGCAAAAAAAGTAACGCTGCATCAGAATATGACATGTCAATTAAAGGTCAACTGACTGATTGATTTTGAACTGAGTCTGTAGGTCCCTGATCAAATTAGCCTTATGTGCAATAAATGACCGTAGAGGGTCAAAACAAACCAAATCAGAATTCCCTTAACACAATAATGGCTTACTGCCAAAATGAGTTTATAAACAACACGATTTTTTTTTAAACATGGACCGACGTGTTCTTCCCTCTGTATAGCTGCATTTCGTGCATGCATAGCTGATCAAACTCTTATTAATCATCTAATCAGACAATAAACTCAGATAATATAATTTAGTTATGTTCGTATTTTATGTATTTTAAAGAAAGAAAACTCTTTTTCATTAATGTCTTTGCCAAATTTCATTAACTTCCAATTAACGGAATTTTCCCAATTATAATAACTAAACTTTTTTTAATGTTTAAAACCATTATAGAATATAATTCACAATCTTGCAAAAATTGATACACTGATGACATAATGCATGTGAAATTTATAACTATTTAAAATAAATTGTTTATATATATTTTAAATTTTATATCTATATTAAAAAAATATTTATATATAAATATTTATATTTTTAAAATATAAATTTAATTTTTTAAAGTTCAGTAGTGTCTTATAATTCAAAAACACTGAAAAATGTATTACAGGTAAAAACAAAAAAATTAATTTTTTAATGTTAGATATAAAGAATTATGAACTTTTAAAAATATTTTAAGTAAAGAAACATCAAATGCAAATGAAATGAAGTTATAGTATATTTTTTTGCCAACTTCATGGATAGTTAAAAATTAAGTAGCATCTGCAAAAATGTAAAATATAAGTATCTGTTTTAGTTGTTGCTCAAAAATAATCTTAAAAGAATAACAGAAATAAGCGCAAGATTGATTAAAATGATTTGTTGTTCCTGGCCGTATATTACTAATTTTCTGTTATCAGCATATATTAACTAACATTTGCTATTTTGTAATAACATGAATGTTGAGAAATTAGGTTAACGATGTTTGTTTTAACATAGTTTAGAAAAATTATTCATTGTAAAAATTTTTAATATTTCCCTTTATGTATAACTTGTCATATCTCTAAGTAATTTAATTTTAAAAATCAATATTTAATGTTAATGCAATATACATTGCATTTGCCTTTTCTGGAACTTAGATAAAACCCCTTGTTACTCCACTTCTGCAAAATTTGCAGAAACATTTTGATTTCAAATTTCAAAATACTTATTCCGAAACATAATTAAGTAATTTAAAAAAGATAAAAATTAGAAAAACATCTGGGAACTTCAATTTTTAAACACATTTATTTAAATTGATGTCTTCCATTATTTTTTAAAAAAAAAAACGAAATAGGCATTAAAATGTTTAATTATTTCATTCCACTTTTTACTACATTTTTTAAAAGACGTTGATAAATAAATAAAATAATAATAAAAACCCTTTCAAGGAATTAGTTTTAGAAAGGGAACTTTAAAAACTTGAATCGTAAAAATTCTCATCTTCTAAATCCGATAACAAATCAAGAAACGAATATTACCCTTAATTGAAAAACTCCCACAAACAATAACGGCCTCTGTTTCAGCATATGTGTTGGTACCCACGAAATCTACCAAGCAACAAAATGTATGCGTTTGCACTTGTAAAACAAACGTTATAAGCTATTATACTCAGCGAGCGTGTGATTGCATTTTTGCGAAAATACCCAAGGAAATCTCATTTATGCTAAAGTTTTTGCGCAACAAAAAAAAAAAAATAAACATCAAATAGCAGCAGCCACAAAAGCAAAAACAATCGACTTGCACAGAGTTTGTGTGTCTAGTTTTAACCAAAGCCCTCGTGAAGACTTGACAATTACAGGACATGGTGGACTTGTGTGTTTTCCTAAAACCATTTCCCATTTTAGAATGAGGAATAATTCATTCATTTACTTGGGACTCCAAAGTCAAGCAGTTAGCATGTTAAAGTTGAATAGTGTAACTACTTATAACAAAAATCTTTAGTGAACTACTTTTTTTTTACCATGGCAGTGGAAAAAGTACTACATGCTGTCCATGTTTGGTTACCACAGAGTAATTTAGGTTACCACCTTGTTCTTGTAAATTTTCCTTGTTGCTTAATGGAACGTTAATTCAAATGTGAGGAGTAGAAAGAAATCCATCGGGGTTAAAATAAATAATTATTTATTTATTTATTACACATTTTCATTTTGAAAAATAATGAATGGTCAAGTGCTCATTTGAAATATGATCATATTTTTTGTTCTTTCCTGTGTTTTTTAACATGTTCTAAAAAGTTATGCTATTGTAAGAAAAAATAATTGCTTTAATTTTGAATCAAGTTATAGCTGTGAATTTATATCTATAAATTAAAAAAAAAAAATTAAACGAATTATAATGATTTTATAAGTCCATTATTTTATTAAATATGTTTACGAAATTTAGATATTTAACGTCGAAACATAAGAAATGCTACTACATTAAGGATTCTCAAGCTTTCCACTGCTGCA